>OY763894.1:9200098-9258376 GCA_963667165.1 Barbarea vulgaris | reverse complement strand
GAAAAGAGAGAGAGAAGGAGAAGGAGAGAGAAGGAGGAGTAAAAAGAGAGAGGTTGGGCTGTCCTGATCAAAGTGTGAGGCTGAGTTGTGTGTGGTGTGGAGAGCAAGTGAGGCTGAGACTTGTGAGTCTTGTGGTTGTGTGTGAGGGCGTGGAGAGCATGTGAGGGTGAGTTTGGTGGCTGAGTGAGGGCGTGAGAGGCTCGAGGAAAAGGAGCGGGGTTGCCGTGTCGGTGAAGCTTCGGACCTCTCTCGCATCCTTGTGTCCTCACCGTTAGAAAGGGTAAGGTTCTGCTCTTTCTGTGTTTGTATCTTGTGGTTCTTGATGGTTTAGGGTGAGGAGCAGAGGGTGCGAGTCACGGTGGTGACGTTGGGAGGCTCGGTTTGAGCGTGGTGGCATCGTAGCCGGTTGTTAAGGTTGTCAGTGTTGGAGACGTGTTGGTGTGGCGGTGTTTGTGACCGCGAGTTGTGAGCGTTGTTGGTGGCGGAGAGTGCTTGATCGTGGCTCCGTGGCGGTGGTTAGTGATTGAGGAGTTGGTGTTCGATCGTGTGGCCAAGTTGGCGTGAGTGGTGCAAGTCGGTGTTGGCGATTGCACCAAGATCGATCGATCCAGGGCTGGATCGATCGATCTGAGCCAAGATCGATCGATCTGGGGGTGGACGATCGATGTGGTAAGCTCACGGCCGGCCAGGATCGATCGATCCAGGCGAGATCGATCGATCTGGTGCTGGATCGATCGATCCTGGTCAGGATCGATCGATCTGGAGAGTTCGCTTGGTGGGATCGATCGATCCTGGCCAGGATCGATCGATCTGGTCGTTCTGGCTGTTTTCCGTGTTCGTTTCTTGTGTTTAAAGTTTCGTTTTGGTTTATTTGTTAGGCATGCGTTTTGGGAATTGAAGTTTATTCATTCCGGGAAGTTTTGGGAATTTCCGTGCGTGGCTAAAGGTGAGTGCATGACCGTAAGCTTATCTAAGCGATTGAGTTATTTGATGTGTTTGCATGATTGTAGGTCGTATGATCTCATGGGGGATCTAGACCGAGTGTTTCTTGAGTTGGTTGATTTATTTGCGGTATTTTCGTGTTTAATGCGTTGAATAATTTTAATCGTTTGTGTGTATAGCTTGTAGACGGGAGGATTGCCTCACTAAGTATTTGTTGAAATACTTATGCATCTCCTTTGTTTGATGCAGGAAAAGAGTTTGTGAGACCGTGGAATTATGGAAAAGAAGAGGGGATGATCTAGGAACTCGGGTGTTTGTTTAAGAGTCTTCCGTTTTAAAAAAACAAAGGGATTTTTGTGTCGTTTGGTATTTTTGGATAAATGATCTATCGATCTCGAGTCCGGTTTCTCGTTATCGAGAACCGTTGTTGACAACAGAAATTGTCTATGAAAGCCAAGGTGGCTATACAGACCAACTTCGACTCTCAACTCAAGTCGTCGTATTCTGGAAAGATCGATCGTTTTAATATCCTTTCGGTTGTTTTAAAAAGGGTATTTTGTTGTTGGAGTGAGTAAATATTTTTCTTGAGTAGTTAAGTAATATTTGTTTGGGGAAGTTAATTATTATTTATGGGAATAATAATTAATTGTTTTAAAAAAAAAAAAAAATGAGTGCGGTCGTTTCAACACTTGTCCTTTGACTAAGCATCGCGTGTGAAACAAGTTAGCTCTCTGCTCTTGCTCTTCGGACTTAGACTGTATGCTGAGCGTCCTCACTGCTACTAGCAACTCTCCCTTAGCTGGTAACTCAACATTCTCATCTTCAAGCTGCTTAACTTCTGGTTGCTCATCCTCGGATTCATACTCGCCATTATCCTTTAGAACCATTATCCGCTTATTGGTACACTCACTCGCATAGTGTCCCATTCCTTGACCCTTGTAGCACTTGATTCTGCTGGTTCTGGATTCAGTCTTTCCTTTATCTCCATAAGTCTTTGCTTCAGAGTTTGAAATAGCCGGCTGCTTGCTTTAACTTGGTACCCTTGGCTTCTCTTCTCTCGGATAACTTCTTGTGAAACTACTACTTCCAGCTCCAAACTGAGTCCGTATAGGACCTCTCCTCTTAAGCTGCTGCTCTATTAGTATAGCTTGGTGTAACATTTCCTGTAGATCAACATGAGGCTGCATCTCCAACCTATCTTGAATGTCACGCTGCAAACCTCCTAGAAACCTAGACATGGTAGCCTCTCGGTCCTCTTGAACATCAGCTTGTATCAACAAAGTTTCCATCTCCTGGTAGTATTCCTCAACACTCTTACTACCTTGCACAAGCCTCCTCAACTGATTATGCAACTCCCGGTAATAGTAACTAGGCACAAAACGTTTCCGCATGATAGTCTTCATCTCGTTCCAAGTAGAAACCGGATACTCTTGGTTTCTTCTTCTAGACGTAACCAACTGATCCCACCAACTCAACGCATAGTCAGTGAACTCAGTAGCTGCAACTTTAACTCGGTTCACCTCAGTGTAATGTTGACAATCAAACACCAGTTCTATCTTCTTTTCCCACTCCAAGTAAGCACTCGGATCATTTTTCCCTTGAAAAGAAGGTATACGGAGCTTGAGTCCTCCAAAACCATCCTGGGGCTGGTTCCTCTCATGTCTCATGTGCCTTTGCCTCCTATGACTGCTATGAGAAGAGCCACTGTAATAATTCTCTGCTTCAAAATCTCCAGGTTCTCTTGGAAGCGGTCTTTGATTAATTTCCCGGGGTTCCCTTAGAACTTCATCTTGTTGCCTTGCTTGATGAACGTTTTCCTCATCATTTCTTGCTGTATTAACTCCTTGAGATCCTCTAGCAACACGAATCATTTCTGGAAGAATTTGCTCCTGAAGAACATTAAATCTTTCATCCATCAATCGAGCCATCTTTGCCGTGAGAGCATCGATCAGGAGTTGATTGTTGTTGCGGCTGGTTCCACTGTGATCTGACATCCTTTTCCTAAAACAACACAACATAATACACCAGTAAAGAGTCCTTTTGAAGATCGAATTGACCCTAAATCATAAGAACACGAAAATGACTCTTGGTATCCTATTTTCTAAGAAGAACACTAAACGCGACTGTGGAAGTCGATCGGACACAAAAAAATATCAAAACACTTCAGAAAATTCCCAAACTAATTTTAAACAATACTAGACTCATCCTAGATTCATTTGCAATTGATTTCACAATTTTTGCACGAGCCAATATTTAACTAAAATTCAAACAAGTTGAGATGAAAACTACTTAACTTCTCGATGTTGCTCTGATACCACTTGATACGATTTTGGGTGGAGAATCGTGTCCCAATCTCTCACCGGAAGCTAAGATGACTAGTTTAGACTCCAGGCTTGAGCAGAAAGCTGTTCTGGAGTTTTGGATGGGAGGATAGACGCCACGAGAGGATGCGGAAGGCCTCTTGATAAGTCTGGTTCGAACAATCTAATCACTAGAATTGTTCTCAAGTATTCTAAATCGAATCACTCGAAAAAGAAGACAAAGATCTATTAGAGAAAAGAGATTTTGATTAAAAAGATAGATAAGAAATACATAGGAGTCTCAGAGACATATAAAGAAGAGAGAAGACGAAGAGGAGAAGAGAGGAGGAGCGGAGCATTGAAGTCTCGGCGAGTTCCAAGACATGCCTTGAAACTTACCAACGACTAAGGCACAAAACACAATCCCGCGCACACATAACATTCTCATACATAAGTTTAAAATTTAAATAAGCTAAAAGAAATAAGATAGACAGATAAGAGATAGACGGTCCGCGCCAAATAATCTCGTGACGGCCGGACTAGGTCGGACTAGCGCCAAGTAAAGATGAACCTATGGACCACGAACCTCATTAAAAACCTTCCTTTGGAAAATCACGTGGGAAAAACCAAAGGCAAGGGAAAAAGAGTGTAAGTGAGCCATAGGGCTTGACCCTAATCTTCCCGGACATGAACCATGACGAACGTGGTCGCGGTATCATTTGCGTCCGAGTGACCCCTTTGAACCAAAGCTTGACGTAGCAAGGCTCCAACTGTATGATTGAGTTCCTTAGTCCTAGAACGAGTCTTAGAACCAGATAGCACTTCCTTGGCCGAACAAGAACGCATCCTAACACCAAATGGCTTATCCGTAGCTTCCTTCTCGACCAGTTCCAGCGACTCCTCGACCAGCTCCCGCGTTCTCTCGACCGGGTCCAACATTTCCTCGGCCATCAGCATTCCATCCTGGACGCTATCCATTCTCGTATCATAACCTCTTTATTTTTAAACAAAAAGTTGCATCTCTTTATTAATCATCATGATTTATTCGATTCTTCGCAATTCCATATCTTTAATTAAAACTTCGATTTAATTTGGTTAACCGTAAAATCAGGTTTACAATACCGTGATTGACATCAATTCGTGTTTAAGAATTTATGACCTTACAAATATAGTCAAACTCTCTATTGGAATCCTCCATTTGATACATAAACTTTCAGAGAAACAAAATTGCTTCTTATATATATCGATTTGAGCTATGTAAAATGCAAAAAAAAAAAAGGGGTTGGGGCAAAATTAAAATAAGGGTTTATGAGCGACTGAATGATTCAAAGAATTGAAAAGGGAAATCGACGAGATTTCTAAAAAAAAAAACTCTAATTGATTATTAATGGTGACATCTTTGATGCACCAAGAATTTCACTCATTGTATTCATGGAAATTTATTATTAGAAAATGTTTTTATTAATGAGAGTTGAGACGCGATGTATTTTATAGGATAGACTTTGTTTGTTCTCCTTATTTGTAGGACGTCACTTGTCATTTTTTGATTAACTAATAATATTTGCTATTAACTTAAAATATAGTTAGAAGTTAGCCAAACCAATATAGGTTTGCCTGAGATTTTTTAATTAGTTGACTTTTAAAGAGGGAACCTACTTGGCTTGTTAACAATGAAATCAATGTGTATAGCGTGTTGTTGTGACATACCCTACCAATGGGATATGTAACCATTTAAGTTCTTCGCATAGCTAATATTTGTTATAGAAACTAGGTTTAATTAGCTAACTCTGACTCAACTTTTATTCCTATAACATCGTATCTTTTTCATAACCAATAAATTTTGGTAATCAAATTTCACAGTGTTATTCTAAAAATAGTTACCATGCACGCAACACAGACTCGAACCTAATAAATAACTAATACCTTTTCCAAACATATGCGGTCAAAAGCGAGCGACACTGTAAAATATTTTTGTTGTTTTATAAATTCCTCCTCTTTGATCTCAAGATTTCGAAACTAGCAGATGTCGGCGGTGAAATAGTAAGATGGTGCAAAACATGACGCTGTAAAAATATAAGACTAGCGGTGTCAAAGCATGACTGGTCTCTCTCTACTCTCTTTTCCTTCTTCTTTTTCAGCAAGATAAAAAGAAAAAGAAAAATTGTTTTATCAAAAACAAATAAAAATTGTGATTAAGATAGTTCAGACTCAATCCGATTTCAAAATCATGAACATATTAATTAATAACAAAAAGTAACCGATTTTTTTTTAGATATTTGCTTAAAGAAAAGATCAACGACCGGGTACACGGAAAGTTGATGCAACGCGTATAAAGCAACTGCTTACAAAATATACAGTATATATATAAGGCAACTTGGGATAAATCAATAAGTGAAATTTGCTATAAACTAATAAATAGTTAGCAAAAAAAAAAACTACAAGTGAGTGGGTTAGATGAGGGATCTAGCTCGGCTTGTTACTTAATTGTTAGCTGCTTCTTGGAAAAAGAGGTTAATTGAACATCAACGAAAGAGTTGACATGAGGTAGTATTTAAAGAGAACTCTCAGAGACTTAATGTAATCATAATAAAATTTCTCTCTTGAGGAATATAACTAAAGACCAAAGTTTTCTCCAGCCATAGCAAACTACTTGATGGCCTTACCAATGTTCGGCAGTATTGACTTGACCAATTGGTATCTTGAGAATCCATCTGTTATGGAGGAAACAAACGAGAGCTTCGGGGGAACGTTTTTGCACCTAGCTGCAAAGCTAGGGCATGAGGGACTCGTAAAGAAGATAATCAAGATTCACCCTTCCTTAGTGAGTTTCACTAACTCCAAAGGTGACACACCTCTCCATTTGGCTGCAAGATTGGGACACACAACCATCTTGCTGCTGATGTTAAAGTCATTGCATAATGCTTGTGAGATAGAAAACCTAGACGAGGAAGTGCCACCGAGCGATCTAAACCTTGCCGAAATGGTGAATATGGATGGTTTGACGCCTTTGCATTGCGCGGCGATGAATGGTTCAGTCGAAACCTTGACTGCCTTTATCAACAAGGCTCCCTCGTCTTTCGAGTTAGTTACACTACAAACAAGCGAAACAGTCTTCCATCTAGCTGCTAGATATAAAAAGAAAGAAGCTTTCATTTTCATGGCAGAGAGTGCAACCCTAAGAAGACTTATCTACGAGCTGGATGGAGAGGGCAATACTGTGCTTCATGCTGCCGCCTCTGTTGGCTTTCTCTCCGTAAGTTTTCTCTCTTCTTTTTTTTTTTTTTTTTTTTCCCTTTGGATCGTTAGTTTCTGGAAAATTTGAATCGATGTTCTCTTAGACTCTAGTGATAAAAAAAAAAACAGTCTCTCATCATTATAATATTTATTTTTATTATGATTTAATACAGAGAAGAAAATAAATTATATATAATACATGATTTTTAATATTGTCGAAATATATTTTAAAAATTTTCAAATCTCATAAAATATTTCTAATATTTCAGATTAGTTATTAACTAAAATAAGAGTATTAATTTAATAGTATTGTAATTTTAACTAATAATAATTAAAATAATATTAATATATAATTTAAACTCATGTATAATGGAACTTGTTAGTTATACAATTTTATTTTATGATTTATAAAAAATAAAATAAAAAATAAAAAATAAAAATAATAACATATAAACTATTTAATTAGCTTTATAATCTATTGTAAACTTGATTTATCATAACAAAATCTGAACTATTTATAAAATGACATATGGATGAGAGAAGGGATCCTCTCAAAATAAGAACCGATTATCAGCTGCTATTTCAAAAAAGCTATTTTTTATATTTTAAATAGTTAGAGACTCTCACTATATATTCTCTAATGTCTCCCTTTCTTCATTTTCTCATTAATACTTTACTGGGTTTTTGACTTATTTCTCGTAAAGATTAAGAGGGAGCGCGTAGATATATTTTTGATTTATAAAAATAAAAATGTTAGTAAAATATATAAATTATGTGATACATAAATTGATTCTAAATATTTTTTTTGATTTTTTATTTTCAAGTTTGATTAATTATAAAATGATTCTCCTTTTAGTCGAATTAACCAACCAATTTTACAATAAAAAGAGTGATAACAATTTATATTTGGATTGATTGTTCTTACCTTGTTATATATGGGAAAACGGCCAAAATATACCTAAACTATTTGCAGAATGTTTTTTTTCTACCTAACCTATGGTACCATGCATTTATCAACCTGAACTATCTAAAAGTTCAAATTTTAAACCAGAACTATATGAATTTTAGCCGATTTCAACATCTACCTAAACGGTGTTACTTAGTCATTTAACGGTGTTGAGTCAGAATATTCATAGCGTGCACGTGGCATCAAAACTTAGTAAAATGACGCCATTTTGAGTTAATAAAACTAAAATAAATTGTCAAAGAATATGAAACGAATTTGCGCCGGCGAAACCAATTGGATTTAGAGTCCATCTCTTCAAACCATTAGGACATATTGACTTCTGTGGTTCATGTGAACCAAAAATCAATATATCTTATTCTTCCAAGCGAGTGCTCTCCTACAACTCCATCGACAAAACCTGAATTTACGCTGAGATAGCAACACAGAGATCCTTCGATTTTATGTATCCGACATATCCATTCATTTTTCAACTCAATACGATGTCGTTATACTAAGTTTTGATGCCACGTGTATGCCACGAATCGTCTGATTCAGCACCGTTAAATGGCCAAGTAACACCGTTTAGGTAAATGTTGAAATCGGCTAAAATTAATATGGTTCAGGTTTAAATTTTAAATTTTTAGATGGTTCAGGTTGATAAATGCATGGTACCATACGTTGGGTAGGAAAATGCATTCTGCAAATAGTTTGGGTTGATTTTGGCCGATTTCAGGTTATAATCTAAATCCATCCAAAATATTAAAAAAAATATATAATATTATTAGAAAATAAAATTTTAAAATAAAATATCATATTAAATATTTCAATTTAATTTAAAAATATTTTAGAACATATATACTATGTGATTTTTAAAAGATTCAAATATAGCATAAATCTTCTACCTATTATATAGTATAAATGAATTTTTCATATTTTGCCTAATTCTTCTATCTATTATATACTATAAATGAATATTTTAAATAAAAGCTATATATAAAACGGATCCAAAGATCTCGGGTATCCTATTTTTTGGACATGTTCGGGCCTTGGATCTCGGATACTTTCCCACCCTAAATATGTGGTTGTGTTGTGAATAGTGATCTTAATTTTCTTTTTTTCTTTTTGATAATTTTTACGTGATAATTATTTAAATTTTTTAAAATCACACATTTGTCTAAATATTAGTATTTAGCTTACTACAGTAGAACCTCTCTAAATAAATATTTGATAAAATCATAATCCTTATAAATTAATAAATTATTGCGATCCCGAGATGGACAAGTGTAATAATTAACATAATTCAATAAAATAATAAGGTTATAATTTTTTTGAAAATCTTATATAAATATAGGGTCCCATCAATATCATAAATAATAATTATATAAACTTATAAACTATAACTAAGATAATTTAGTGAAATATGATTTCTAGTGGTGTTTATTTATTCGTATATTTATCAATAATTTTATTATTTCATCAAAATATATGGTATTATCTTCTAAAATTACTCCCAAAAGTTATTAAACTTTTAGATGCGATAATTATTTTCTAATATGTAACTATGTATCAAAATATTGTCTTCATCTTCTTAATTTTAATAGGATTTTTTAAAAATTAGTCAAATCTGTTAGAGATAGAATCTAGAATAAAAAGTAAAATCCCATCCTCTTTTTATTAAAACTGAAACAGAGACAATAACATAACAAACCTCAAAGAGAACAACGTTCTCTTCTCTACGTTCTCTTCTCTCGGCCTAATCCGATAGAAACCTCATAAGCTTTCACTAGCTAGGATGAGTCTCACAATCAAGACTTCATCTCTATAAATAATAAAAACATCCTAAGAAAAGTAAATACAGAAATAGAAACACTAAATAGTATTCCAAATCAAGTAAATAGAAAATATCCTAAAGTAATATAAAATAATTTGTTTCCAACATTATTATTTTATAGAGGTTTTATTGTACATGTTTATATTAAATTTCATATATGATATGAGCAGTACGTGATTTCTAGATCTTGAATTTGTTTTGTAAACTAGAACTATTTTATCTAACATATCGTAATTAATATATTGTTTAAAATAAATTAAAAATAAAATAAAAAGTGATATTATATTTAAAAATTGTTTATATAACATTAAAAGAAATGATGTGTTATTCCACATTATCTTTTATGGAAAGTTCCCTTTTTCCTTTATATGTAGGATTGGCTTGGATTAAAATATGGTATGTAATTTTAACGAAAAGAAATGGGATGTGATTAAAATGTAGGGTGGCAAGAGTTGCACATAGTTTTAAGTACACAGCCCACTATTGATGAAATAATTAGCATAAAATAAGCCTAAACAAAATCTAGAGAGCCCAGGAAGTCCACAAGGTGAAGAATTTTTAAAATTATGTCACGGTCGCAGATTTGTAATTCTAAAATATAGGGGTTTTATTCAATCAAAAATTTAGAGTAATTTGTATTAAACTAAAAATATTATGTTATTTATAAAGAATGTTCTAAAATCAAGTGTTATTAGATTAATAATTTGAAAATATATAATTAAATCCAAAAATATTTTTACATAAGTGGATGTAAGTGATTTTAAGTGATTTGAACGTGTTTAAATGAGATTTCTTAGTTCGCAATACAAAGATCCAAATTCTATGATTTTAAGTGAGATTTTAGATAATTTTAATAACAAATTTTTTAATTCACCAAATTTATCAAAATCATGTTAAAACTCACTAAAACTCAGAATTTACCAAATTTTCAGTTTAATACACCACTCAAATTGTATTGATTGTATATTTTTCAAACACTTGATTTTAGAACACATTTTAAATTTTATATTTGAATATCATAGAATTTTTTAGTTTAATACAAATGTAACAAATCACTACAAATTCTCAATTGAATACACACCCCTAGAAGAATTTATGATATTATCGTTGATTTGATAACTTATTAGAAAACACCACTTTGCATCTGGCCTTGTACTGTATAGTATTGAAACGACCGCACTCGTTTTTTTTTTTTTAATTATTAATTAATATTCCCATAAATATTAATTAATTTTTCAAATCAATTAACAATGCAACTACTCATGCATATTAATTAATTAACTCCATAAATAAAATACTATCACATAAACATTTTAATTCATTACCCGTAAGGATATTAAATCGATTGATCTTTCCAGAATACGACGACTTGAGTTGAGAGTCGAAGTTGGTCTGTATAGCCACCTTGGCTTTCATATACAATTTCTGTTGTCTATTAACGGTTCTTGATAAACAAGAATCCGGACTTGAGATCGTTAGATTTTTTTTATTATTAATTAATTAATTAATTATTATCCCATAAATAATAATTAATTTTCCCAAACCATTAAAAATGCAACTAACTCATGCATTTTTAATTAACTAACTCCAGTAATAAATACATTCACTTAAACACCATAATTAATTAATTAATATTCCCATAAATATTAATTAATTTCCCAATCAATTAAGAATGCAATTACCCATGCATATTAATTAATTAACTTTATCAATAGAATACATTCATAGAAAACCCATAAATTAACTCCATATTAAACCCAAACTTAACATAAAAATACTTTAAACACACAACCGAGTTTTAGATCATCCCCTCTTCTTCGCCTTGATCCCACGGTCATACTTATTCTTTTTCTGCATCAAATAAAAGAGATGCATAAGTATTTCAACAAATACTTAGTGAGACAATCCTCCCATCTACAAGCTATACACACAAACGATTTAAAATATTTAATATAGCTAAACACGAAAATACCGAAACAATCAACCATCTCAAGAAATACTCGATCTAGATCCACCCGAGATCATACACGGCCTATTTCATGAAAACCACATCAAATAATCAAATCGCTTAGATAAGCTCATGGTCATGCACTCACATCCGATTAAGGATAATTTCCCAGACAAGGAAACCAACAACACAACCCAACGATGGCTCCCTCCTTTGCGTCAAACTCTTCCTCGACACCCGCCTACACCACATCCAAAAATCACACTCAACACGATACAACCTTTCACACGCCAACAACAGTTCTCCATATTCTGAGACTTATATCCATAAGTTCTCAAGGTTACGACAAAGTTTAAGCTCAAACCGAGCTCGTTTGCCCAACCAAACAATACAACTCGTGAGACTATTCTATAGAAAATATGTCTCATATAAATACGTGAATAGATCAACAACTAACCGTTGAAATCTCAATCCCACCGTTGAAATTCAACCCCTAAATGTCCTGAAGCTAACCCCAAAGTTTCGTGATGATCCGACTACAGACGAACTCGCGATTGTTCTTTGAATCCACGTTGGTCCGGTTCGCGTCTGAAATAGAGCGCCTCACGGAAACACGAATAACTTTTAGAATACTAACTCAAATCCAATTCCGCAAATTGGTACATCTAGATATAAGACTCAACTACAACTCCACAAATTTTCGTTACCTTTGGAAACAATTTGCTATGTCGAACCCCTTTTTCCTTCTCACTCACGGAACAACTACTAACACCCCCACTCTCCTCTTCTCTCCTCTCTTCTTCAATCGCCCTCAACTCCCTCTCTGGCTCTCCACGCCAGAACAGCCACCAAAAATCACTTCTCTCTTGCTCTCCACGCCAGCACAGCCACCAAAACTCACTCTTCTCTTGCTCTCCACGCTCACACCAACACAAGCTCACCTTCTCTCTTTTGTCTCCAACCAAGCTCTCTCTCTCTCTCTCTCTCTCTCTCTCTTTTGGAACTGAAGTGTCGGCAAGGAGAAGGAAAACTGATGGAGTTAGTGACCTTAGTGGAGAAAGTAGTGGAGAGGTAGCCTTTAATGGCTAGAGTGGAGAAGGTGGGTGAAGGTGGAGAAGGTGGGAGGCTGCTGGTGGAAAGCAAAAGATGCAGAGTCTTTAATTTAATTTTATTTGTATACTAGTCTTTAAACTCCCAAAAGTCTACAAACCGTCCTCAAGCTTCCAAATCGATCCCGAACACCCCTTACGGGAAAAATGCGGTGTAACTTCCAAATGACTCCAAAAATTCCCAGAAATATTTTCCAGAGATTCTCCACATATATCTCGGATGTAATTCCGAAAATTCCATTTTTCGGAACACGGGCGTTACAAGTATAACTGTATCTCCAATATTTGATAGATTTCCTTACATACCTTGGTATTTATATCTGGATTTCTCTAATACATTATTTACATATTACAGCTGGTAAGTTACATAGTTCACGAAATAAAAATAGAAGTCACCACCCAGAACAATAAAGGTTTTGAAGCGCTTGATCTTCTCAATAAAGATGATGAAGATTTCAAAATGCTATCTATGATTCTTGGGCGTGATTCAGAAACAGTTCAGCGTATTTCAAGTCCGAGAGATGCTCATACGTATGTAACACAAACCGAGGTGGAAATTTCTGAAATCCACCATGAGGAAGGACTAACAACAGACGTCAGGAACGAAAACAATAAAGTCTTTGAAGACGCTGACCTTTTAATAAAAGATTATTACGAAAATTTAAAAAGACTAGCTGCAGGGAGTGATTCAGAAAGAGTTCAACGGCCTTCAAGTCGGAAAAGAGTTTTAACACCTGAAACTCAAACCGAGAAGGATAATTCTGAACCCCTCTATGTCGACCAACTGGAAGGAGTACTTCGTCGTCGAGAGGGTCGAATTAAGGAAAACGAGATGCACTCGGAGGCTTTGCAAAACGCGAGGAATACAATTACGGTTGTCGCAGTATTGATTGCATCGGTTACTTTCACATGCGGGTTAAACCCGCCTGGTGGAGTCTATCAGGATGGACACTTCATAGGGAAAGCAACCGCGGGCGGAACAGTTGCTTTTAAAGTCTTCTCAGTAAGCAATAGCATCGCGTTGTTTACATCAATATGTATTGTTATTCTACTACTCAGCATTATACCATTTAGAACGAAATCACTCAAGAAATTCTTGGTTATAACACATAAGATGATTTGGGTGGCTGTGATAGCCATGGCAAGTGCTTATGTCGCTGCTGCATGTGTCACTTTACCTCATTCTAGAGGAAACAAATGGGTACTTAACGCCACTTTCATTATTGCTTGTGTCATGCTAGGAGGTATGTTTATTTCTCTATGGTTTAAGCTCGCCAACCATATGACAAGGAAGAGGAAGTTGAGAATACGAAATATAATGTCAAGGAAAGATACCCTGGGAGCTGCTTTCATGGATGGCTATTACAGCATGTAAAAAAAAACTTTATTTATGTCTATGCCTATTTGATTAATTGTTGTAATATCGTACACTTTGTTTTTATATTCGCTTGTGTCCAGTTTCATCTTTCAAAGTGTTTTTAATGCTTACTATTCACTTAGCTATTTCGTTTTACGGTTGTTTTACTAGTTACTTGGATTCACAAGGTAGCTAATATGAAGAAGCTATTAGAAGAGAACATATGTTTTATTTTCTGATAATTTGGTGCGATTAAATCTTTTATATAACTAGATTAGGACCATTTCATTTTCCAAATTAATAAATTAAATATTTGTTGTTAATAAAATTTTTTAAAATATTCTTGGAAAAGAAGTAGAAAGCATGTTTCCCTAGAGAAAAGAGTTATTTATATTAGTTTAGTTTTTCATATGAATAAATTAGTTTAAGCTTCTATATTACAATTTTTTATTAACATATTAAAAATTTATACTTCGTCAAGTAGCGTTTGGTTACATCTTGTTATTTGTTTTTTCGATCACCGTGTGAGATAGATCTTGTGAAAATACCAGGAACCGAAAAACCGAACCGAAATCTAACTCGAAATGGGAAACCAAACATAAATCCAAACTGACAAAACCCGAATAGACCTTAGACCCCTATATCCGAAGAATTGAACCAAGAACCGAATGGATACCCAAAATACTCGAAATATAACTATATACCCAAAATATTAATTTTATATATTATAAAAGATGAGTTTCATGGATTGTATGATCGACACGTGTCCTCTTGCGAAAAGTTATGTCTTTTAGGTTTAAACAATGATTTGGTTCAATGTATACACAAATGTTAGAGATATTGAATGCACCGTATATTTGGTTCAATGTATACACAAACCTTAGAGATATTCAATGAATCATATATTTGGTTCAATGTATATACGGTTATATAAACTCCAAAAAGTCGCAACTTCTCAATTTCCAAATGTATGGTAGCAAAAGATACTCTATATTTATTAAAATACTTATGGATATTTTCTATTTAATAATAATTTTATATTCTAATATAAACATATGAAGTTTTTTTAAAAGAAAAAAAAATATTGATTTCTTCTCACAATTTTTTTTTCTTTTCTCATAAACAAATCTTCTAAATAAAATTTTCTCCATCGTTCATCTGCCGGCGTTGGCCATATTCTTTCTAATTATAGGTTACTTAGATTTCATTTAAATAAAAACTTTAATATTTGGAGATGTAAAATTGAAAAGACACGAATCTCGCGACTGTATCTTCATATGTTCTTGATGAATTTTATTAATTTCCATAATCATTGTTAAGCGTCAGTACTTTAGTTATGATTATATGTTTCCACAAATTTTAACTTTATTGTATGATTGACATGTGTTGTCCTTTTTTGTAAGAAAATAAAACCAAATGTTGCAATTTTGTATCAGTGCTTTGTCACTTTTGACAAGAAATTGTGTATTTTTCCAAACGATGCATATGTTCTAGGGTTTAAAAGGATTCCTCCACTTTGTCAATTGCAGTTAAGCCATTTCAAAAAAGTTTATGGTATATCAATCATAGTGATCGTACTTTCTTCATCTCAGATTACACCAGTTGTTATAGTGATGAGATGCTAGTGAAATTGTGATACTAACAAAAGCGAGGGCATGCAAAGACAAATAGACAAGCCAATAATGGGGAGGAAAATGAGGGATCATTCAATCATGAAATAGATTTTGGTTAATTAGCAAATTCTATGAAATATTAGAATAAAAGTGTCAGACAATGACAAATTTGAACAAATAGAAAATCCATAAATACAAGATACTTGCTGTCATAGTTCATATTCGCATTGACGTATGTCTAAACTGTATTTTTCATGGGTATAAATAAGTCTTAACAACCATGGTCGCTTTTGGAACATACTGTTCCGAATTGGTGAAAATAGTGTCAACTCCAGTTTTGTGATGAGTGTTATATTGTTGTGTGATTTACACGTGTTCTCTCTTTTTTTTGTAGAAAAAAAAATCAAAGTTACGTTTATTGGGCTTAAACAATGTTTTGGTTTAGTGTATAAAATCCACATAACCTTAGAGATATTCAATGCACCATCAACATTTGGTTCATTGTATATACAGTTAAATAAACTCCAAAACATCACAACTTCTCAATTTCCAAATTTATGGTATCAAAAGATACACTCTATTTCTCAAAAAAAAAACAAAATTGGGTGGATAATTTCTATCAAATAATAATATTCTACTATAATAGAAACATTTGGAGTTTTCTGAAAAAAAAAAATGTTTCTTCTTACAACCATTTTTCTTCTCTCCAAAGGCAATATTCCAAATCAATTTTTCTCTTACGTTTTTTCTTCAACGTTCACCGGTCGTCATCAACTCTATCATTGGAGTTATTCTTTCTAATTATACCACACTCTGGAGACCACACGAACGGAACATCTTTTCCAGTCAGCTTTGTCATAGACCGAGCCATACTCGCGAACCCGTTGACAAATCTCCGATAATAGCCCGCTAGACCAAGAAAACTCCTGATCTCAGTGGCATTCATCGGCCTAGGCCATTCTCTGATAGCCTTAATCTTTTCTGGATCAACAGAAACCCCCTTCTCGGAGACAATATGACCCAAGAATCCAATCTCTCGTTGCCAGAAACTGCACTTGCTCAACTTAGCGAACAGTTTCTGTTCCCGCAACTTCTCCAAAACATTCCTCAAATGGACCTCATGCTCCTCAGGACTCTTCGAATACACCAAAATATCATCTATAAAAATGATCACGGACTCATCGAGATACTCTTGGAACATTCCGTTCATCAATCTCATGAACGCCGCTGGTGCATTCGTCAACCCAAATGGCATCACCACAAACTCGTAGTGCCCATATCTTGTCCTGAAAGCCGTCTTCCGGATATCCACCTCATCAATAGGAATTTGATGATATCCAGACGCCAAGTCAATCTTGGAGAACCAAGTAGCCCCTCTCAGCTGATCCAACAGCTCATCGATCCGCGGAAGAGGATACCGATTCTTCAGTGTGACTCGGTTAAGCCCCCGGTAATCGATACACAACCGGAAACTCCCATCCTTTTTCTTCACAAACAGCACCGGCGCTCCCCACGGTGAACTGCTTGGACGGATAAAACCCTTATCCAACAACTCTTCCAGCTGCTTCTTCAGCTCTGCCATCTCTGCTGGAGCCATCCTGTACGGAGCCTTGGATATCGGCATCGTGCCTGGTTCCAGCTCAATCGTGAAAGGATCAGACCGGGACGGTGGTAACCCCTGCAACGACTGAAAGACATCCTCGAACTCCTGAACAACAGGAATATCCCGAACCGAAGCCTCTCCAACAGTCTCAGGGGTGATAATAGTCGCCAGATAAGCTTCACAACCTCGCTCGATCATTTTCTCAGCTTGCATTGCCGAGATCACGAGACTCCCGGTTGTAGGTCTCACTCCCTGGTAGACCAACCTGCCTTTTTCTCTTTCGAACACGACACGTCCCCGGTGGCAATCCAGATGCGCTCTGAACTTTCCCAGCCAATCCATACCCAAGATGACATCATACAGCTCCACGGAGCAGATGATCAAATCTGCTGGCATAGACTCCTCGGCCACCTGAACATCCACGTTCTTAACCCGACCAAGACTACTCAGAAACTTTCCTCCAGTGACCTTAACCCACCCCAAGTGCTCACCCGGATTGCCCCGGATGCCGCACCTCTCTGCCAATTCCGGAGTAACGAAACAATGCGATGCTCCAGAATCGAACAAAACGTGAGATTCAACCCCTCCCACGATTAAGGTCCCTACACAACTTCCATATGCTAAGAACCCTAACCCAAACTTTCAAGGCAATAACTTTTAAACAAACAAGAATTTAACTCGAGTAAGTTTAAAAAAATTACCAGTGATCGGTTTGGAGCTCGGCTCTCCCGACTCCACCATGGTGTAAACTCTCGGTGTCACCGCAGCTCGCCTATCTGACGGTGCCGCCGCTACCACTCCCTGCTGCAACCTGGGGCATTTCGGCTTGATATGTCCTGGCTCATGACAGTGGTAACACACCCGAGTATCCCCGATCGCTCTGCCTTTCTGAGGGCAATTCGCAACCCTATGGTCCTTGCTTCCGCATCCGAAGCACCCCTGACCACCTAGGTTACCCTTAGAAGGGCCCTCCCACTTCCGCTTCTGTCCTTGCGCTGGCTTGTCGCCCTTGCTAGGACCGGACTGATGTGAAATCTTCCTTGCTTGAGGAATTGGGCTGACTACCACACCCACGTCTCTCAGACTCTCCTCAAGCAATGCGGCCTTCTCAACTAGATCCACAACCGTGACAAACGATCTCATCAGGCACTGGTTCCTCAACTCGGCCCGAAGACCCATCAGAAACCGCCTCACCTGGGCCTGCTCATCGTCCAGGATATGACCGCCATACACTCTGAGACGGTTAAACTCCGCCTCATACTCACGAACCGTCCGGTTCCCTTGAGTCATCCCAAGAAATCGTCTCTCCATCCGGTCCAAGGCCTCTTGAGGAAAATATTTGGAGTTAAACTCCACTATAAAATCCTCCCAAGACATCTCTGCCTGGACCCTCCGGGCCGCAACACCTCTCCACCAGAGATGTGCGTCACCCTCCAGATAGTGGACGGCGAGATCCACTTGGTATTCCTCTGGACACCGAATCGAACGGAAATTCCGTTCCATCCTCATCCTCCACTCATCTGCCTCCTCAGGTTTGGCACCACCCTGAAAGAATCTCGTGCCAATCCTCTGCAGCTGCTCCATCATTTTGAGATATGATGGACGCTCTTCCGCAACCACAACCATTGGAGCCTGCGCTGGTACCCTCTCCGGTAACCGCTCCAACAGCAAAGCCATGAAATTCGCGATAGGATCCCCTTGGGCCGGAGCTACCCCTGCTGCCACACCCGCAGCACCCGCTGGAACTCCAGCAACACCGGCACCAACACCGGCCACACCCTCCGTCCCAACTCGATCCGTATGCGAGTTCCCGACCTGCTCAACCGTAACACTTGGTGTTACGCTCTCCTCAACCACCGGAGCCCTCGCGTTCCTCCGACCGCGACCTCTACCTCCGCCGATACCACCGCCACGACCTCGACCTCTTCTAGCCATCTATACTTTCACCACAAACAATTAAGTAACACAAACAACTTAACAGAAGAAAATAGAACAACATACCGTGGAATCTCACCAAAGGCTCGGAGAGGATGATCTATAACTCCATACTCAAACAATTGACTAACTCACATAATCAATTCAATTAATTACTCATGCTTCACACAGCACCAAAAATTAAATCAAAACCAATTTAATTTTTCTAAACCATCCTAGAACCGTAAAGGCTCTGATACCAAACTGAAACGACCGCCCTCGTTTTTTTTTTTTTAAATAAAATATTAATTATTATTCCCATAAATAATAATTAATTCCCAATCATTTAACCATTAAAAATGCATCTATCCATGCATTTAATTTATTTAACTTCATATCTAATTAATATTCCTGTAATATTAATTAATCTCCTAAGTCCATTAAAAATGCATCTATCCATGCATTTAATTTATTTAACTCCATAAGTAGAATATAACCCCCAAATATTTTACTCAAATATCCATAAATAAAAATACAATCCCATACACATTTTAATTACTTATCCGAACGGATATTTGATCGATTGATCTTTCCGGAATACGACGACTTGAGTTGAGAGTCGAAGTTGGTCTGTATAGCCACCTTGGCTTTCATAGACAATTTCCGTTGTCTATAACGGTTCTCAATAACGAGAAACCGGACTCGAGATCGTTAGATTTCTTTTTTTTTTTTATTAATTAATTAATTATTATTCTCATAAATAATAATTAATTTTCCCAAACTATTAAAAATACATCTAACTCATGCATATTAATTAATTAACTTCATCAATAAAATACGTTCATAAAATATCCATAACTTAACTCCATATTAAATCCAAACTTAACATAAAAATACTTTAAAATACACAACCGAGTTTAGATCATCCCCTCTTCCTCGCTTTGATCCCACGGTCACACACTATTCTTTTTCTGCATCAAATAAAATGAGATGCATAAGTATTTCGACAAATACTTAGTGAGGCATTCCTCCCGTCTACAAGCTATACACACAAACGATTAAATTATTCAACGTATTAAACACGAAAATACCGCACATAAATCAACCATCTCAAGAAACACTCGATCTAGATCCCCCATGAGATCATACGGCCTACAATCATGCAAACACATCAAACAATCTAACCGCTCAGAAGCTTACGGTCCTGCACTCACCTTAACCAAATGCAGAAACGTTTATGACAAAATTCTGCAAAGTTGGAAAATAACAGAAACAATCAGCCTTAAAGATTGAGTCACGAATTCACATCTAACCGTTGAAATCTCAATCCCACCGTTGAAACTCAACCCCTAAATGTCCTGAAGCTAACCTCAAAGTTTCGTGATGATCCGACCACAGACGAACTCGCGATTGTTCTCTGAATCCACGTTGGTCAGGTTCGCGTCTGAAACAGAGCGCCTCACGGAAACGTGAATAACTTTCAGAATATTAACTCAAATCCAATTCCGCAAATTGGTAAATCTAGATATAAGACTTAACTACAACTCCACAAAAATTCGCTACCTTTGCAAACGATTTGCTAGGTCAAACTTCTGTTTCCTTCTCACCCACGAAACAGCTCTATACTCTTCTTTTGCACACTACCACAGCAACCTCCGTCTCCTTTTCCTCGAGACTCACACGCCCACTCAGCCACCAAGACTCACCTCCTCTAGCTGTCCACGCCCACACCGCTCTCAAGCTCTCAGCCTTGCTTGCTCTCCACACCCACACCAACACACAAACTCTCCTTCTCTCCTTCTCTAAAAAAAATTCTGATCAAAGCCTCACCTCTCACACCTCTTCTCTCTCTTTTCTCAGCCAACTCTCTTTCTCTCTGCAGGTGGAAGTGAAGTGTCGGCAATGAAGGAGGAATGAGAGAAGGTGCAGCTGACTTTAGAAGGTGGAGAGGAAAGTGAAAACCATAGGCTAGCTTGTAGGGTGGAGAAAAAGAATGGAGGACTTTTAGGGAGGAAAAGAGCGGTGGAAACAAATGGTGGAAAAGGTTGGTGCATCTGATTTAATTCAGTTTAAATCTTATTTAGGAACTAGCCCTTGAACTTCCACAAGTTCACAAAAAGGACCCCAACTTCCTAAATCGATCCCGAACACCCTTAAGCGAAAAATGCGGCGTAATTTCCCAATTACTCCAAAAATTCCCAGAAATATTTTACAGAGATTCTCCGCATAAATCCCGGATGTAATTCCAAAATTTCCCTTTTTCGGAAACACGGACGTTAATTTAGGATTTGGGTCCCCGAATTCCCGAAAAATTCACAAACTGACCCCAAACTCCTAAATTAACTCCAACATCCCCTTACGGGAAAAATGCGTGTAACTTCCAATTACTCCAGAAATTCTCGGAAATATTTTCCCAGAAAAATCTACGCATAAATCCCGATTTTTAATTTCCAAAAACTCTATTTTTGGAACACGGGCGTTACAATAGGTTTCTAAACCCGATAGACCTGAACCAAACCCAAACGCCCAGCTCTAATGTGAGATCTGGAAAAATGAGTTCAGTGACCTACGTTTATGCTCTCACTCATATCTAGGCGAGACCTTCTTCTAGCAAGATCTTTGTTGTCTCTCTGATGTCCTCTTGTTCATATATTATGTTGATTCCCAACAGAATGTCATTTCCCTCTCGCACCTCCACTCGCCGAAAACCTTCACCATTCCTTGGCTCCTAACATTTTCCGACAACATCTTCTAACTCAACTCTTCCCTCGCCATATCTCGATTGTATTCCTATCTCGGACTTTACACTTGTAGATGTTTGGTCTTTGCGACTTTCTTTCTTTTTGGTCATCGGATTATCTTCTACCACCATTTTCAATCTCTAGCGGAAGCCCCACAACCTTGCCCCCCCCCTTCTGGATCCAGATAATTCTATGAGACTTAACTCCGCATAAACAACTCTCTGAGTGGATTTCCGCCTTTTTTTTTTTACTTATTCCTTTTAGGAGAGAAAAATTATGACTTCTTTCCTATGTGAGATATCATTTACACTTATTTCTTCTCTGTTGAGAAAACATTTCCTTTAATTTTCATGTCCAATAGAGATGTTATTTCTTTGTTTCGTAAACCGAGAATACTATGCATTTTCTAACCAATTAAAATATCTTATGCCAATTACATGTAACTTATGTTGACCAATTAGACAAAAATTTATTTTAAACTTTATTTAATACCTAACTAATTAGAATAGTATATTAAATTGGATTATAAAAAAAAATCAATTTTGTTCTTTCAAATAATAAGAAACGTGTTTAAAAAATTTATTCGGTTTAAATAATCTATAAATCTAAAATTGGAAAGAAAAGTTTAAATTTTATTGAAGTAATATGATTTAACATATTTTAGAAAAAATAGAAATTAAAATTATAGAAATTTTATTATTTATTTTTTTTTCTTTGGTTTTTTTTTTCGATTAAGGAAAACAAAATAATATAATTTTCTACTTGTCATAATCTTATTGATTAACCGACGCGTGTCGTAATCAAATATAGAAGCGTGCTAATTTTTTCAATTGAGTTTAAATAAATATATTAAAAAGCTAAAAATATAAATATGAGAAGGAAAATTTAAATTATATTAAATTTAAAATTTTGAAGTGTAAAGTTTAAAGTCTTAGTATCTATTTTATAATTTATATATTTATTCGTTTTAATCTTAATATCTATTTTATTATGTGATCCTAATGATTTCTTTTAGTTCATAAGATTAGAAACGTGTGATACATAAAATTATTGGAGCTTCAATAATATTAAAATTTTAAAAAATTAAAGTTCAACTTTTATTGAGATAATAAAATTTAACATGTAGTAGAAAAATAGAAAGTAAAAAGTTATCTATCTTTGCATTTAACCTTTCTGGTTGGTTTTCCTTTTCCATTAATGTAAACAAAAATAACTTAATATTTTTACACGTGTTAAAATATCAATGATTTAA
The DNA here is from genome assembly GCA_963667165.1 of Barbarea vulgaris. Classification (NCBI taxonomy): domain Eukaryota; kingdom Viridiplantae; phylum Streptophyta; class Magnoliopsida; order Brassicales; family Brassicaceae; genus Barbarea; species Barbarea vulgaris. The sequence continues at coordinate 9,235,586 of OY763894.1, read as the reverse complement.
CGACACGTGTCATAATCTCATTAATTATAATTTTGACACGTGTCGATCTTCATTAGTGCAATAAAACTTTATATAATAAGATAGATGAAGGGGGCTCTTTAGGTAATGACACATCATCCCCACGTCATTTGTCCATCACAACTTAATTTTTCCACATAAGCAAAGTATATAAGCAATTAATATTTTTTCTTAAAAAATAAGTAACATAAATAAATATTAATATAGTTTCAACTATTAATTATACTAAAACCATTAAATTTGAATTTACCTATTTTAAAATTATTATAGGTACACGTAATTTAACTTCAATTTAAAACAGAAAAACATATAATCATATAATACAAGATTTTAATTATATCATTTTCTGAATGATTTAATCATTATTTTCAAACAAATAAGGATAGTTAAATTTTAATGCAACTGAAGAAAATAACAAATTCTCAGATTGAATAAGTTAAGAAGTTAACTCCAACGTATAAAATTATAAGCAATGAAAAAAATTTCAATACACAGTTGAAAAGATAACAAATTATATAAAAATAGAGAGAAGAAGAAAAAAAAAGAAAAAAATATGAATAAAAAATATTAAAACATGGAAAAAGGAGATAGATTCATTGAAAGATGTATAAAAGAAAACCTCAAAATGTTAAATTGAGAAAAATAAAAATTATTATAATATTAAAATTTAGATAAATGAAAATATGAAAATTGAAGACTATATAAATATTTCGTAAATTAATGTATGAAAGAGATTACACAAATCATCTTGAAAAAATTATAGATAATAATAATTTGTAAAATAGCAAAAAAAGTCAATAGTAAAATAAAGATCTAAAACGTATTATTTTAAAATCAAAATAAAAAAATACTCGTCCATAGCGTGGGTTCTCTCATAATTTATATAAAGTAAAATATAACGGAAAAATATCAAAAAAAGCATGAACTTTCAAAAAATGGATGAAAAAGCATAAACTTCCAAAATGCCATTTAAATCCTAAAGTTTCGTTTGACTTCTTGATAAAATAGTGAAGTTTCGTTGACTTAGTCATTTCAAGCATGTCGTTAAGTTTCCGTTAACTCTCCGTTAGCCTACTGCAAAACGACGTTGTTTCATTAAAAAAAATAAGAAGGAAAAACCTGAAGCCATCACGACTCGAACTGCTAATATTTTGGACACATAACAAACTCTCAACCAGTGAGCCACGATAACATTTTGCAATTACGACAACCATATAGTGTATATATATATGTAGTTAATTAAAAGTTAGTGCGGATTTTTTATTTTGGTGGTAATTTTATTATATATATACAATAAAACTAATAATAATCGTTGAGCCACGATAACATTTGAATGTTAAAGCATATTTATGGACAAGGTTGACTTTTGGACAGAAACGGCATATTTATGTGTGGGTTAGTCAGAACCATTTCTATGGATCTATTTCGACATCAATTGGAACTGATTTTTCTATCCAAGCTAAGAATTGTCTAATCAATGGATTTATGACTTTCTCTACTAGAAAATTTATGGAGATATTGATTTAGTCTAAAAACATTAGATAAATTGTATAAGACTAGAATTTGACATGCACGATGCGTGGGTTTTGATTAAAGAAATAATTGTGAGATAGGGACATTTTTCAAAAGTAATTGGTTATTTGGACCATTTACTATTTATAATTAGTAGAATGAGTATGGGCCCACTCCCTTACTAATACAGATGTTTCTCTAATACCAACTTCTCTCCTCTTGCAAAATGACCCGTAGGTGTATACTACGTCTTGGACTCTCTGTGTCTCTTTGGTCATGGAAGAGTGTTAAATTAAGGATACGTACTTCTGTTATGTAACAGTGTACATTATGTAAAAAAGTGGTGTTCAAGGATATTTGGCTTGATGTAGGTGTTAGTCATGGATGTACAATAAAAGTAGTTATTCATTCAATTATTTGTAGATGAGATGTATCATTTCGTAGTATTTACAAAACTTCTAGGTGAAGTTTTATATAACATTTAAATGTATAAATATATATTAAAGAAATAATTGTATGAATGAGACATATTTGGAAAATAATTCGCTAATAGAACCATTTACTATTCAAAATCGGAAGAAAATAACCATGAATACTGTTACACTAATACATATCTCACTCTAATAACATTCTCTTTCATATGATCAAATTACGTTGAGGGGTAATCTATGAGAAAGAGTTACACATGAGAGGAAGGAGAAAAAACAAGAGAATCTAATAAAATTAAAATTAAAATTATTTTCTTTTTCTTTTCTCTTTCTTTTTTTCTCCATAGATTACTCTAATTTGATTTCATTACAAATTTTTCATAAAATAATTTGTTGCATCAATTCTTGTTTTTAAATTTTATTTTCCGAATAAAATTTTGTTATATTTTTAAAATTGTAAACATACTATTTTTATTAAATATCAGCTCAGCAATAAACATGATGATGTACAAAATATAATAGTGTATAAGATGGTGAAAAGATATGGTAGTGAACAAGATGGTGTACATGATATACTAGTATAAAAGATGGTGTACATGATATGACAGTGTACAAGATATTTTATATTACAAGTCATTGGTGTACATTAAAATGGTGTACATGTCAATTTGAATTGGTGTACATTTTAATTTGAACTGCTGTATATTAAAATAGTGTACGTTTTTATCTGAAACTAATCCAACTTCACTCATTTCATGTGTTTCACAATTTAAATGGGTCAAAAATGTTAGAAATTGTGTATTTCTATTTTGAATATATACGACAATATACAATTTGTTACTTGTGTTTCTATATTGAAATGGTGTAAGTTTCTATTTTGAAATGATGTATGTTTCTAATTTAAAATGGGAAAAATGTCAAAAAATGAACTTTCAAAAAGTGGACGAAAAAAGCATAAACTTCTAAAACGCCATTTAAATCCTAAAGTTTCGTTGACTTGGCCATTTCGAGCATGTCGTTAACTTTTCGTTACCAGCCTCCAAAACGACACCATTTCATTAAAAAAATAGAAAGGATAAAACTAAGACTATCATGAGTCGAACTGCTAACATTTTGGGCAAATAACAAATTATCAACCATTGAGCCATTGTAACGTTTGGCAATTATAACAACCAGTATATATTCACGTAATTAATTAAAGATAACAAAACTAATAATAATTGTTGAGCCACGATAAAAAATTTATATTTTAATATTTAATTTTTTTTGGCAATAGATCTTGATATATAGATATATACATGTAATTAATTAAAAATAAAAAAAAACTAAAAAATATGGATTAATTAAAACTGTTAAATATATATGTGATATATATATATATATATATAGACACAATTAATTAAAACTAAAAAGATCTCCACCAAAAAAATTAAAATAAAATATTTAACATTTTTTAGTTTTAATTATTAAAAATAACATCTCCATGAAAATATATATTTAACATTTTTAATTAATCCACATTTTTTAGTTTTCTTATTTTTAACTAGTTGGGTATATAAATATATATATACTAACAAGATCTCCACACAAAAAAAAAATAACAAAACCAAAAAAACTTAAAATAACAAAACCAAAAAAATGTTATCATGGCTCAACGATTATTATTTGTTTTGTTATTTTTAGTTAGTTGTGTATATATTTTTTTAATTAATCCATATTTTTTGCTTTGTTATTTTAATTATTTGCATATATATATATATATATAATAAAAATCCTCACTAACTTTTAATTAATTACATATATATGTATACAATATGGTTGTTATAATTGCAAAATTTTATCATGGCTCACTGGCTGAGAGTTTGTTATGTGTCCAAAAGGTTAGCAGTTCGAGTCGTGATGGCTTCAGGTTTTTCTTCTTATTTTTTTTAATGAAACGACATCATTTAACGGAAACTTAACGACATGCTCGAAATGGCCAAGTCTAACGAAACTTTAGGATTTAAATGACATTTTGGAAGTTCATGCTTTTTTCATCCACTTTTTGAAAGTTCATGCTTTTTCTTTGACATTTTTCCCAATTTAAAATGGTGTACATTTCAATTTGAATTGGTATACCTTAAAATGGTTAAACACGATGGTTACATCGATAATATTTCTAAAAATCGTTATAACATTTGTAACTATTTACAAAAAAAATGAAGTTCAAAAATATTTATGTTATAATGATTCTTATACACCACTTTTTTACATAACGTATACCAATGGTAGTGTACGAGATGTACATAACATTATGATGTACATGATATAACGGTATAGAGATATGGTGGTGTACGAGATATGATGATGTACGAAATTGTGATAAATAAAATAAAATTTTACAAATCCGTAAAATATAACAAAATGGAACTTTCTAAATTCACAAAAAAAGTTAAAGATTAATATTTGGCTGCATTAATTTTTTTAAAGAAAATTTTATAAGAAAATTAAGTTATAAGATTTGTGGGGGAGAAAAAATGGAAGAGAGAGAGAAACTTTTTTTTCGTCACACAAAAGCAATTTTTGTATCTGAATAAATTGGAAAGGTGGCATTTTTTCGTAATTCCTACTCATAAGAGATGGCAAACCACTAAGCCTCTCGCACGTGAATAGTGAAGATTGTCTTGATCCACCAATTTTGAATAGTAATTGACATATTCCTCCAATTACTTTCAAAAATATATCACATACATCAAATTAACTCTTGATTAAAATCGGTTCAATGGTATTATATACTAATTATAGAATGATGAGAAAAATGAAAACACAATAATGATGGAGCTATAATATTCAAAAAAATTTCTTATAAGTAACAATGAGAGAATTCGAAAGAAAAAAACATATATATACTTATCATATAACATCGGCAGGAAGTAGTAGAGATGCACTTGAGGGAGGCGGTCACTCGACCCCATGGATTTTATAAAATTTTAGTTGTAATGTAAGATTTATAAAGATTATTAGAGTATTTGGTCTAACAATCTTTATTTATGTAAACTTCTGTTAAAATCAAAGAAATTGGATTAGTGATGAAGATAATGAACGAAACAGAGAACAAAAAAAAAAAAATCAAACAGGCTTCCTGAACGTTTTATAGTCAATCCAGAAAAGTTTGAAATCAAGTTTGAACTTTTGACAAAATCTCAAAGAGATCAAAACAGAAAAGTACAGAAATTGAGATCTAGCTACTTACGAGAACACATACCTGAACGGGCTATGAAGTCGGCTGCAATGCTCTGAAGATGTGTTCGACGAGTTAGTTCCTCTGGCCATATTCGATGAGAGATAGGTAAAAAGCTTCGAAGTGATGTGTATCGGAAGAGATGTTGAAATTTCGTGGATCAAATAGTGGATGTGAACAATTTTGGGTTCTTATAGAAAATTAGATGGGGAGATGAGATGAACTGCAGCTGTTTTGGCTTCTTTTTCAGAAACATTTTTTTTCTAAGAATCATAACTGAGGAGAAGATGAAAGGGAATTTTTAGAGATTTTTTGTTTGTTTGTTTATTTTATAATTAATTTTTTTTAAATGGGACACATGTCATGCTCTCGATAAGCCACATGGCAAAAGAAGCAGAGCAATCTTCTCTTTCATAGTATAGATTTAACGAGAATTCCATAGCATATCTTGTAACAAACTAACAACCTAGATCCTTTTTTGATAGGTGTTATTAATGCTAGATTTGCACTAATTATGTTGATTTAGATTTTAGACATTTTAGCGTCAACAAGGTGTTTGATAAAATGGTTGAACCAAAATATCAATTGATTTCCATTCACGGCCTAAATAAATAGATTATTAGGGTGTTTAGTGGTTATTTAGGCTTGTGATTAATGTTTTTTGATTACTTGATCGCTAAAAAAACTTATTGATGATTAGACGATTAAGAAAAATATAAGTGTTATGGAAGTGGATTAGTTGATATTAGTGACCTAAGACCGAAGTACTAGCTTATTTAAGTAGATTAAGATCCATTAGTTAGCAAGAGATCACCCGAGTAAACTACCTTCACCCGAGAGTCCATTTTCTTTTATTTGATTTCAAAGCCGTTTCTTCATTTTTATTTCCTGCTCTGTTTTACATTTGAATTTTGTTTTCAGTTAAAAACTCTTTTATCGTTTAGATTGAATCAATGACTTTCATTAATAGTGTGCTAAATTCTTGTTCCTTGTGGATTGACCTTAAAGTGCTACACGAAATATATGTTAATTGATAAACCTTTGATTATCATCCTCCAATTTGTATTAGGAGTTGTTTATTTCAAGACTTTGTAAACATTTTCTAATCAATCAAAGATGTTAAAAAAAAAAACAATAAGTGAAAAATTTAGTACAAGAATGATGATAATTAGACACAAATAAAACTAGAAAACCATCACTAAATGTGAATATGCAGTAAAAATTGAAATAAATCAAGAAAAAATAAATTTTATTTAAATGAAACGAGATTAAACTGTATAAAATAATCATATTCATATTACTCAATGTACTTATTATTCATAATTCGAACAAACCAAAATACGGAAAACATCCTTCCTTAATTTCAACAAATAAAACTAGAAAACCATCACTAAATGTGACAAACAAAACCCACTAGTGAACAAATTTTGATAAGGTCAACTTTTCAAACGTTGTGCACAAGAACCTGTACACGCTCTGAAGTTCTTTGTAGCATCTTGGCTTTAGCAAATGCCACCATCCTTTGAGTTTCCTCTAAAATATTTCGCATGTATAGCTCAACTCTTTCTAACACTCCACATCCACCACTGGACCTTATTAAATACCTTAAAACATTGAGCTCGTTCGAGCCACCGCCAAAATTTTTAACTATTATGACCTTAAGTGTCTTCCTTAGACACTTATATGTTATGTTCTGCATCCAGTATGTACGTGGATCAATGCCAGCATATAAAAAGGCCATCTACAATATAGTAAACAAAAATCATGCGATTATTACTAAAAATATTTGGCTAATCTTTATTGTATAAATAAAAATCTTATCGGGAAAGATGGAGGAAGAATATCGAAAGTGAATGTCTCCATGTTGGGGCAATTCTTGAGAAGAAGCCTCATTCCATTGAACTCCTTCGGATGCATCTTTGTTCTCAGCAACAGATGTTGTGTTTCCATAGGATGAAGCAAATAGTATGGATTTTCACATTCTGGAATCGCCTTCGGTAAGAAAAGAAATACATGTTAATATCTAAAATACATTATACTAAAAACTATAAAAATAAAGTTTCAAAAAAAAAATCTATAGATGTAACAATTTAACATAGTAGCTTTAGCGTGTTGGGTTACGAATTTGCATAGTAGAGCTAAGGACGCATTCAATATGAATTTTATTCACTAACTATTTGCTGGAAAAACGGACGTTGTGATCTAACAATTAATACACACTTGACATGGTAATTTCTAACCTAGTTTATATATATGACAGAAAACATCTTCAAATTCAACATAGTTTTCCTCACTAGACAACTACTATTACCATATCGCGAAGGAGTCAAAATTTCCAAGAACCTTTAAATGAACTTATGCCATACTATAAAAATGTAATGTAAAGATACCTGAAGGAGATAAGGACAGACTGTTAATGTCCTCGCACCTTGAATTTTGTCCAGGACGCCAGAAATAACTTCACCGCCTACGTCGCTTGATTGATTTGGTTGATCGTATTCCTTCTCTAACCCAAAATCTAAGTAAACATTTTTTATTATCATATTAATCCTGTCGAAATAAAATGAGATAACATCGCCTGAGTATAAGAAATTGTCCACATTTGGCAGATCAAATGAACAATTCATGTAACTAAAATCGGAGTTCTCAAGGACTAGTTCTCTTAATTTCCCATCAATCATCGTGAGATCAAGTTCCCAACATTGTTTGATTTTTAGACTCTCAAATAAAAAAGAATTTGATAGCAATGGTTTGATTTTTGTGAGAATCCAACCAATAGTGAGACTTCTTAGCAATCCCGGGTTGGCGAATCTTGAGGGGTCAAACTCGCACTCGTAAATCTTCAATGACTCGAGTGTTGTTAGACTGTAAAAGCATTCAGGCAATTCAAAAATAAGATCAAACCTTGATACATCTGAATAGCGTCTCCACACTGGGTTTGAGAAATCAAGAGATAATTTCTTCACTTTTTTGGACACGGCGAATTTGATCACATCTTTGATATCATCCACGTAACCCATCGGACTATAGACACAAATCTCAAAACTTTCGATGAATTGATCTTGAATTCTAGAGATCCATTGACTCATATATATAACGAAAAAAGAAAGCCCTAGCATCCATTCTGGATTGCAGATTAAAGACAGAACGATTCACAAAATCAGATTCCTTAAAAGCAATGTTTCTGGTCTCACGACAGAGATACCTCCATCTCCTGGAGAGAGCACTGGTCCTTACACATTCCTTGAACGGTAAGAAAGAAATGATGAAAACAAGAAGAACATCCGGAAGAAGCGAAAACATGTCTGGTTGACTAGTTGAATCCATTGTAAGAAGCGAGAACATGTCTGGTGGATTTAAAAAAAAATAGATGTGTATATGATATGATCCAATGACTTGAAGGCACCAGGTGTTTCTCTTCTATAGATTCGTTTGATAGGTTTTTTTTAAACCTAGTAAACAGAGAGAGACATACTCAAAAAGCTTTCCATATGTGTCATACCTCTAAGTCAGCATATAAATTGATTGTTACTCAATAAGAAAAAAAATAACAAAAATCTATGAATTTGAGTCTTTGACCATACAAATCTTACATATTTGGTTTGCCACATCATCACAACTCATCTTTGAAGATAGTATATATGGTTCAGAGTCAGCATGAACATAGACTGTTACTCAATATATAAGGAAAAAAATAACAGATCGAAATCTATGGTAGGAATTGGAGAATCTTTGACCAAAAAAATAAGACATATACTATACCAAAAAAAAAAAAATGTTCATGCCAAAAAAAAGGGTAGACGGATTGTATCCCCATCCAAAGTTTCAATTAAGTGTGTATCTTCATGAAATTTCAACCTCGGGATGTAGCTACACCATATAACATTGACGGATTGTATCCCCACCCAAAGTTTCAATGAAGTGTGTGTCCCCATGAAACTTCAACCTCGGGGTGTAGCTACACTCTACAACTTTGAAAGGGTAAATCCCCACACAAACTTTAATTTAGGGTTATATCTCCATATTAACTATATCCGTTTAATCTGATATTAAACTGGATTAAAATCAAAATCAACCAATTTAAGTTTTGTGCCTATTTTAAATGCAAGCTATTAATATTTACAAGAAAATTTCGGAACTAATTAATCCCCGCTCAAATTTTAATTTTGGGTTATATCTCCATCTTCGTTAATGAGTAATGATTTTTGTTTAATTTGACACTTAATTGGATAAAATTAACATTAACAAATAATCTACAGGAACGAAGACAAAGAATACAATGAAATCAAGAACATTGATATATAGATTTCTTTGCATGTGTTGTGATAAAGTAAGAGATTCAAATAACCCTAATTTTTTGTTGACATTTCGGTTGCCAGAATTCAATTTCTCATGGAGGACAACACTAAAGCCATTTTTTTCTAGATTACTAGGAGGATCTGGGCCGAAACCCGTAATCCTCCAGCCCCGAAACCACAACATATAATATTAGTTTCGTCCCAAGTATTTTTTAATTGATTCGAGTGAAATTTTTTATAATAAAATTAAATGATAATACTTGTAGCGCCCGTGTTCCAAAATGGAGTTTTTTTTGGAAATTAATTCCGGGATTTATGCGTAGACTTTTTTCTCTGGAAAAATATTTCCGGGAATTTTTGGAGTAATTGGGAAATTACGCCGTATTTTTCCCGTAGGGGTGTGCGGGATCAATTTGAAAGTTTGGGGTCAGTTTGTGCACTTGTGGAAGTTCAAGGTCTAGACCCTAAATAAGTTTTAATCTGATGTAAATCAGATTTCCACCATTCTCCACCTGCAGCCTCCACTTTTCTTCTCCACCCTTGATGTCTCCATCACTTTTTCCCCACCCTACAAAGCAGCCTAGTGACTCCTTTTTCTCCTCCAAAGTCAGCTGCACCTTTCCTTCCTCCTTCAGCTGCCGACACTTCCATCTGCAGAGAGAAAAAGAGTGAGAGGAGGACAAGGAGAGAAGGAGGAGAAAAGAGAGAAAAGAGAGAGGTTGAAGCTTGTTTGTGTGGTGTGGAGAGCAAAGAAGGGAGTTGGGGGCTGGTGCTGTGTGAGCGTGGAGAGCAAGAGGAGGTGAGTCTTGTGGCTGTGTGTGAGGGCGTGGAGAGCAAGGGAGGAGGTGAGTCTTGGTGGCTGAGTGGGCGTGTGAGTCTCGAGAGGAGTAAGTTGGAGAGCTGTTTCGTGGGTGAGAAGGAAAACAGAGTTTGACCTAGAAAATCGTTTGAAAAGGTAGCGAATTTTTGTGGAGTTGTAGTTAAGTCTTATATCTAGATGTACCAATTTGCGGAATTGAATTTGAGTTATTATTCTGAAAGTTATTCACGTTTCCGTGAGGCGCTCTGTTTCAGACGCGAACCGGACCAACGTGGATTCAAAGGGCAATCGCGAGTTCGTCTGTTGACGGATCATCTTGAAACTTTGAAGTTAGCTTCAGGACACTTGGAGGTTGAGTTTCAATGGTGGGATTAAGATTTCAACGGCACGCGGTTGGGGGATTGAAGTTTATTAATTCCGAGAAGTTTTTGGGAATTTCCGTGCGTGGCTAAAGGTGAGTGCATGACCGTAAGCTTATCTAAGCGATTGAGTTATTTGATGTGTTTGCATGATTGTAGGCCGTATGATCTCTGGTGGATCTAGATCGAGTGTTTCTTGAGATGGTTGATTTGTTTGCGGTATTTTCGTGTTTAATGCATTGAATAATTTTAATCGTTTGTGTGTATAGCTTGTAGACGGGAGGATTGCCTCACTAAGTATTTGTTGAAATACTTATGCATCTCCTTTGTTGATGCGGGAAAAGAGTTTGTTTGATCGTGGAATCAAGGCGAGGAAGAGGGGATGATCTAGGAACTCGTTGTGTGTTTAAGAGTCTTCCGCTATAAAAAGAGTTTTGTGTTGTTTAGTATTTTTGGATAATTAATCTAGCGATCTCGAGTCCGGTTTCTCGTTATCGAGAACCGTTATAGACAACAGAAATTGTCTATGAAAGCCAAGGTGGCTATACAGACCAACTTCGACTCTCAACTCAAGTCGTCGTATTCTGGAAAGATCAATGGATTAATATCCTTTCGGTTATTTAAGTAAAATATTTATGTGTTATATTTTACTTATGGAGTTAATTATTTATAACGCATGAGTAGTTGCATTTTAATTGATTGGGGAAATAATTAATATTTATGGGAATATTAATTATTGTTTTATTATTGTTGGAGTGAGTTAATATTATTCATGATTAGTTGAATAATATTTGTTTGGGGTGGTAATTAATATTTATGGGAATATTAATTATTGGTTTTATAAAAAAAAAAAAAAAACGAGGGCGGTCGTTTCAATTTGGTATCAGAGCAATTATGGCTCTAGGACGGGTTTAGAAAAGTTAAATTGGATTGAATTTAATTTTTTTGGTGCTTTGAGTAGCATGTGTATTTGAGTTGAATTGATTATGTGAGTTAGTCAATTGTTTGGGTATGGAGTTTTAGATCATCCTCTTCGAGCCTTTAAAGAGATTCCACGGTGAGTTGTGTTCTATTGATTTGTTGTTTGAGTTGTTTTGGGTTTTAGTATCTGCTCTTGAAAGTGTAGATGGCTAGAGGAGCTAGATGTCATGGACGTGGCCGTGGCCGTGGTAGAGGCCGAGGTCGTGTTCCAGTGGTGGGTTTGGGGGAGGCACAGAGTGCCACGGTTGAGCAAGGCGGAGATTTGCATACGGGTCCTGATGCGAGAATGGATAGCGTCCAGGATGGAATGCTGATGGTCGAGGAAATATTGGACCCGGTCGAGAAAATGCTAGAGCTGGTCGAGGAGTCGTTGGAACTGGTCGAGAAGGAAACTACGGACTGGTCAATTGGTGTTAGGAAGCGTTCTTGTTCGGCCAATGAAGTGCTAGCTGGTTCTAAGACCCGTTCTAAGACTAAGGAACTCAATCATACATTTGGAACCTTGCTACGTCAAGCTTTGGTTCAAAGGGGTCACTCGGACGCTAATGATACCGCGGCCACGCTGGTCATGGTTCATGTCCGGGATGATTAGTGTCAAGCCCTATGGCTCACTTACACTCTTTTTCCCTTGCCTTTGGTTTTTCCCAAGTGGTTTTCCAAAAGAAGGTTTTTAATGAGGTTCGTGGTCCATAGGTTCACCTTTGCTTGGTGCTAGTCCGACCTAGTCCGGCCATCTCGAGATTGTTTGGCGCAGACCGTTATCCTCTTTTCTTCTATCTTTTTCTATTTTAGTTATTTGAATTTTAAACTATGTCTGAGAGTTTTTATTTTCATTGTGTGTTTATTTTGAGTTGGTCTTTGGTGAGTTTCCGAGGCATGTCTCGAAACTCACCGAGCATTAACTCCATGCGCTCCTCCTCTCTTCTCCTCTTCGTCTCCTCTCTTCTTTATATTCTCTGAGAACTCTTATGTCTTTTCTTAACCTCTTTTGAATAAAAATTATCTTTTTCTCTATCTCTTTTTCGAGTGATTCGAATTAGAACCCAAGAACAATCCTAGTGATTAGGTTGTTCGAACAGACTTATCAAGAGGCCTTCCGCATCCTCTCGTGGCGTCTATCCTTCCACCCAAACTCTAGATCAGCTTGCTGCTCAAGCCTGGAGTCTAAACTTGTCACCTTAACTTCCCAGTGAGTGATTGGGACACGATTCTCCACCCAGAATCGTATCAAGTGGTATCAGAGCAACATTGAGAAGTTAAGTGGTTTTCGCCCCATCTTGTCCGAATTTTAATTAAATATTGGCTTGTGATAAAATCGTGAAATCAATTGGATCGGAACTGATTTTGAGTCTAGTATTTGTTAAAATTAGTTTGGGAATTTTTGGTTATGTTTTGATAATTTTCCGAGATCGTTTTCTGAAAACAGTCGTTGACAGTGTTCATCCGATGAAATTGAATACCAAGAGTCATTTTCGTGTTTTTCAGTATTAGGACCGATTTGATTATCAAAAGGACTCTTTACTGGTGTATTTTGTTGTGTTGTTTCAGGCAGAGATGGCCGATCATGATGAGGAGACACTCAGAAACCGCAACAAGCAACTCGTTGAAGCGATTACAGCAAACATGGAGCAAGTAATGGATAACAACATGGCTGCACTTCGTCAAGGACTTCATCAAGGACTTCAACAAGAGCAGAGCAGAGCAAGAAAAATGAGGGAACCTGATCTTAATCCCAAGCCGCCAGACAATACAACGAGATCTACTTGGCGCAGCCCGCATAAAACCTCTCACGCTCCCAAATCTGTGTTTTGTTTTGATTTTCAACCAACTAATGAGTTTCGACTTTGGAAATTTTCAGGAAAAGAAAACTACTTAGAGTGGGAACAAAACATGGAGGATTGGTTCTACTACAATCAAATTCTGAAAGAGAAGAGGTTCGCTTATGCCATTGGACGACTCAATGGAGATGCTTACAAATGGTTGTTGGATGAAGTTTATGAACGCTGGTATTACAATAAGCCGACTATCACGACCTGGAGAGATCTTAAGGAACTACTAAGGAATAAGTATGTTCCACAAGCACCACCAGAACTACTACAACAAGCTCCAAGCCAAGAATCGCCTAAAGAAGCAACAACACGAGCATTAGGAGGGTTTACTCAAACAGAAGCAGTTCTGGCCCACAATGACTTACCTACAGCTTGTCACAGTGTTGAGACTAATGAGAAACCACCAGACGTTTTACCACCAGTGAATACCCGAGGTAATTATCTACACTCTCAAAAACGAATGAGAGCTAACTTGCTTTCTCTTGGTGCAGATTGTACCATTTCGGTGTCAAAACCTTTTCAAGAAAAGAAGATTAGTCTTGTACCATTGCCACCAGATGAAGTATATCTTGACAAAACCAAACTCAAAGGTAAGCAAGAACAAGGTAAGCAAGCTAATTACTTGGTCATGTCTGGTGAAGAGAAAGAGGATGAAACTTTTGATTCAAACTTATTTACCTCTTTGAATAAAATTGCTTGTGCTTCTAACCCTCCACCGGTGCCACCGAGTGAACTTAAATTTTTGCAGGAAGTGTCTATAGGTACTGAACCGAAGAAGCTACAGCCTAATCACTCCTACAACTACAATGTGGCGATGATCTATGGTGATGGAATTCAAGATAAAGCTAAAGAAAAAGAAGAGCAAAGTGATGACAACTTTCTTAAGGAGACGCAACCAGTTCTAGCCAGGAGTACTTCGGCTCAACAAGGATTTTTCATGGGCTTTAGAATGATTTCTAATGGCTCTAAATCGATGATAGTTCAACCCCTTCCTGTTGTTGATTTTCTAATAACTAACATGGAGTTTTCTTCTTGTCATGATAGGAATAAAGCAAGAGATCATCGTGAACAAGTTTTCGGAGACATTGAATTGCAAGCAAAGCTACCCACTGGAAAAACCATATGTTGTCTTCATAAAGATGCCTCTCAAAGCCACATTTGGAGACCTGGAGACTATCTAGAACGTTCAGGACCTGTACCGTTCGAGTTTTGGATCACATCACTTCAAAAGTTTCCCATGGAGCCTAAAATGGATCTTTCATCATCTGGATCATTCTTAACCTATCATTGGCGACCAGGAGAGTTTTTAGACACCTCTAGAGAGTATGAGATGGTTGCCAACAATGCCCTGATCCAAGAAGAACCCCCGGATCCAACACTATTTTCATTTGTTGTGATATTTACAAGTACCAAATACACCAAGGACCTTGTTCAGGTAAGTATCTCTTCATCTCGATTTGTTTCTCATGATTTAAGGGCTGTGAATATGAGTTTATTTTATCCAGAAATCATTGAGAAAAAGTTAGGATTAATCAAAGAATATTCGGAACAGAATTCTTGTATTAAGATGAATGAAAAAGAAGAACTTGACAAGGATAATGTTTTGAATCAAGTTAAGAAGTGTTTATTTGTTTATGGTATTTTCATGACTGTGATAATACACTTGCTCTTTGCCAAAGCTGTTGAAAACTTTGCAGGTACAAAGGAGGAGCCACCAGATCTAGAAGCTCGCTCGTCCAATTTCTTTGCAAGGACTGGAATTGGAGTTGTTTTGACAAAGGAGCTGAACATTTCCCAAGTATCTGCTCGTGTGAAGATGAATATTCTGATCAAAGCTCACCAAGGTTGCCACCATGAAGCTGAACCTCTCTTGAGGATTCTGGACAATACTCATTTCTATTCTTTTCGCTTTCGAGCTAAGTCCCTTTTGTTTTGATGCTTCTAACTTAATGTTGTTTGTGGCAGGTACTCCGGATTTGAGGACAAATCCTTTTCAACTGGGGGAGCCTGATGCGAGAATGGATAGCGTCTAGGATGGAATGCTGATGGTCGAGGAAATATTGGACCCGATCGAGAAAATGCTAGAGCTGGTCGAGGAGTCGTTGGAACTGGTCGAGAAGGAAACTACGGACTGGTCAATTGGTGTTAGGAAGCGTTCTTGTTCGGCCAATGAAGTGCTAGCTGGTTCTAAGACCCGTTCTAAGACTAAGGAACTCAATCATACATTTGGAACCTTGCTACGTCAAGCTTTGGTTCAAAGGGGTCACTCGGACGCTAATGATACCGCGGCCACGCTGGTCATGGTTCATGTCCGGGATGATTAGTGTCAAGCCCTATGGCTCACTTACACTCTTTTTCCCTTGCCTTTGGTTTTTCCCAAGTGGTTTTCCAAAGGAAGGTTTTTAATGAGGTTCGTGGTCCATAGGTTCACCTTTGCTTGGTGCTAGTCCGACCTAGTCCAGCCATCTCGAGATTGTTTGGCGCGGACCGTTATCCTCTTTTCTTCTATCTTTTTCTATTTTAGTTATTTAAATTTTAAACTATGTCTGAGAGTTTTTATTTTCATTGTGTGTTTATTTTGAGTTGGTCTTTGGTGAGTTTCCGAGGCATGTCTCGAAACTCACCGAGCATTAACTCCATGCGCTCCTCCTCTCTTCTCCTCTTCGTCTCCTCTCTTCTTTATATTCTCTGAGAACTCTTATGTCTTTTCTTAACCTCTTTTGAATAAAAATTATCTTTTTCTCTATCTCTTTTTCGAGTGATTCGAATTAGAACCCAAGAACAATCCTAGTGATTAGGTTGTTCGAACAGACTTATCAAGAGGCCTTCCGCATCCTCTCGTGGCGTCTATCCTTCCACCCAAACTCTAGATCAGCTTGCTGCTCAAGCCTGGAGTCTAAACTTGTCACCTTAACTTCCCAGTGAGTGATTGGGACACGATTCTCCACCCAGAATCGTATCAGGTCCGTTGGGGTCTGAGGGTGCGGCCGGTGAGAGTGCCGGTGAGGCTGGAGTTCCAGCGGGTGCTGCGGGTGTGGAAGCAGGTGATGCTCAGGCCCGGGATGACCGTATTGCGAATCTGTTGACCTTGGTATTGGAGCAGTTACCAGAGAGGGTAGCGGTACAAGCTCCAGTTGTGCCACCAGTAGTTGAGGCACAGCCGAGAGTTGTGGTTGAGGAGGAGCTCCCATCCTACCATAGGATGATGGAGCAGATGCAGAGGATGAGCACTACATTCTTCCTGGGTGGTGTCGGTCCTGAGGAGGCTAATATGTGGAGGTCCCGGTTGGAGCGAAACTTCCAGTCATGTAGGTGTCCAGAGGGATACCGAGTTGACTTAGCAGTTCATTACTTGGATGGTGATGCACATCTGTGGTGGACGAGTGTAGTCGCCAGGAGTGGTCAGGTGGAGTTGACTTGGAGAGATTTTGTGGAGGAGTTTAACTCCAAATACTTCCCACAGGAGGCAGTAGACCGGTTGGAGGCGAGGTTTTTGAGTCTGACTCAGGGGGACCAGACTGTCCGGGAGTTTGAGACAGAGTTCAACCGGCTTTCCATTTATGCTGGTCGAGTCATGGAAGGTGAGCAGGCCCGAGTGCGACGGTTTATGATAGGCTTGCGGCCTGAGTTGAGGACCCGTTGCCTTGGTAGGTTGTTTGGCACATTGGGAGAGTTGGTAGAGTTGGCCGCATCTATAGAGGATGGTCTGAGGGAGGAGGTAGCATCGTCTACTTTGAGTTTCCAGGCCAAGAAGATGCAGCAGCAATCAGGGTCGAGTAAGGGGAGTAGGCAGGTGGCAGGGCAGAAGAGGAAGTGGGGAGGCACTTCTGAAGGTACTCAGAGTGGTCCAGGATGCTCCGGGTGTGGAAGCAAGGATCACAAGTTTACGAGTTGTCCCTCGAGGAGTGCAGGACGTGGAGGCCCTGTGAGGAGTAGCCAGAGTGGCCAGGGATGTTTTGGGTGCGGAAGTATGGATCACAGGGTGGCCAACTGTCCGCAGAAGGGAGAGGTCCTTCCAGATTTTCGGGTGTGTTTCCATTGCAAGGAAGTGGGGCATATCAAGCCCAAATGCCCTAAGTTGCAGCAGGGAGGGATAGCAGTAGCACCGTCGAGTAGGCAGAGTGCGGTGGCACCTCGGGTTTACACCGTCGAGGAGGCAGTTGAGCGGAGTGCTGGACTGCAGATGATGCCAACCGCAGCGCCACCGATCAGGCAGATAGCACCTGCACCTCGGGTGTATTCCATCGCGGAGACGGGAGAGCCGAGCTCCAGGCCGATCACAGAATCCCGAGGAGCATGAGGAACACCTGAGAGTTGTTCTGGAAAAGCTACAAGAGCATAAGTTGTTTGCTAAGTTGAGTAAGTGTAGCTTTTGGCAGAGGATGATTATGACTTGTGTTGTTGTTTTATGTTATTAAGTTTAGTAAGCGAGTCTTAATGAATGTTGAATTGTAATAATTTGGAATTGTCGTGTTTGTGTGATAATTAATATTTATGAATATTTTAATGTTAAAAAAAAAAAAAAGGATGTTGCTAAATGGGTCGCAGCGTACGATGTGTGCCAGTTAGTGAAGGCAGAGCATCAGGTGCCAAGCGGGCTGTTGCGGAGTTTACCCATTCCCGAGTGGAAGTGGGATATGATTACGATGGATTTCGTATTTGGGTTACCTGTTTCTTGGACCAAGGATGCTATTTGGGTCATTGTTGATCGACTGACCAAGTCGGCGCATTTTCTAGCCATTAAGAAAACCGATGGAGCTACGGTTCTGGCTAGGAAGTATGTGCAGGAGATAGTGAGACTTCATGGAGTGCCGGTGAGTATAGTGTCAGACCGGGACCCTAAGTTCACTTCGAAGTTCTGGAAGGCATTCCAGGAAGAGATGGGCACTAGGGTGCACTTAAGTACGGCATATCACCCTCAGACGGATGGGCAGTCCGAGAGGACCACCCAGAATCTTGAGGATTTGCTAAGGATGTGTGTGCTTGACTGGGGTGGTCATTGGGTGGACCACTTGAGCTTGGCAGAGTTGGCTTACAAGAATAGCTACCAGGCAAGCATTGGGATGGCCCCATACGAGGCACTCTATGGGAGGCCATGCCGTACACCCTTGTGTTGGACCCAAGTGGTGGAGAGGAGTATGTGGGGTGCAGATTTTTGTTCAGGAGACTACGGAGAAGATCCGAGTTTTGAAACTGAACATGAAGGGAGCCCAAGATCGGCAAAAGAGTTATGTCGATAAGAGGAGAAAATACCTCGAGTTTGAGGTGGGAGATAGGGTATATCTCAAGATGTCATTATTGCGGGGTCCGAACAGATCCATTATTGAGACTAAGTTGAGTCCGAGGTATTTGGGGTCCGTTCAAGATTGTTGAGAGAGTTGGCCCGGTTGCATATCGGTTGGAGTTACCGGAGGTTATGCGAGCACTTCACAAGGTCTTCCATGTGTCGATACTGAAGAAATGCTTACATAAGAATGATGAGGTATTGGAAGAGATTCCGACAGATCTTCAGCCTAATATGACCGTTGAAGCGAGACCTTTGAGGATTCTCGAGAGGAGGGTCAAAGAGCTTCGTCGGAAGAAGATTCCAATGATGAGGGTGTTATGGGATTGTGATGGTGTGCAGGAAGAGACTTGGGAACCAGAGGCAAGGATGGAAACGAGATTTAAAAAGTGGTTCGAGAAGCAAGCTGAGGCTTGAGTTTCCATCGATGGTTTCTAATTTCACATTTTGAGTTGTATGTCATGTTGTATACGATGAATATTATGTGAAATTGAATAAGAGGAGTATTCTTATGAGTTTATGACTTGTGATGTCATGTGAGTAAAGAAAAGTTTATTAGAGTATAAACTGGAAATATCCTTCGAACAAGGATAAATGGAATACCCTGAGTGAGTGGATATACCTTAAGATAACCTGTGTAGTGGTTATAGGATAGGTTGATATTCCGGGATGGGAATATGGTTGGTGAGTGTCACCATGTGATGTGGAGAGTAGACTCTGTGAGATAGATTTGGTCGGACATGCTTATAGACGTTAGACTTGCTTGCTCCAAGGACTGGTGGGTCCTGTACAACTCATGGGAGATTGATTTCTCCAGAGGCGGGGATGAGGATTTCCCCGGATACCAGAGCTCGAAGGACTTGTGAGTCCTGAGAGTGGGAGTGGTATGAGTGTGATACCCATAGCTTGAAGGTCTTTGTGACCTGAGAGTGCGAGTGGTATGGTTGCTATACCCAGAGCTCGAAGGGCTGACGAGTCCTGAGAGTGGGAGTGGTATAGGTTGGATGCCGATGGCTTGCAGGACTTTGTGGCCTGTAAGAGAGAGTGGCATGAGATACCCAGAGCCCAGAGTGCATTGCACAGAGGTTGGGAATGGTACGAGTATGAGTTGGGAGCAGTGTATGTCCATAACGTGAGTATAAGCATAACGGCTGAATAGAGGTCTCGAGAGTGGTTGGGTTGTGACTTGGGAATAGAGGCGTGTTTCTAGTTAAACTTGTTAAGGGAAAATGAGATAAGTGGTTTGATCGGATGGCTCATGAGCAGTTCTATGCGGTAGATCCGATTCTCGAACGTATGGTACTTGTTTGTTTTATAACGTTCGTCATGAGGAATCGCTAAAAAGAATGGCTAAGTATTAAAAGCTATCTTATCTAACTCTTGTCAAAAGTTCTCTGAAGCGAGTTGACGCTAGAGGGTTCACGGAGTTGTTGGATAGGTAGAATTGTATGGTCGGGTTGACCATGAGAGGGTAGGGATCGTTGCGACGATGGTGTGTTGAGTTCATAGCAGATTGAACTGTGTCTAAGGATTCGAGGACGAATCCAGTTTGGTGGGGGAGAATTGTAGCGCCCGTGTTCCAAAATGGAGTTTTTTTGGAAATTAATTCCGGGATTTATGCGTAGACTTTTTTCTCTGGAAAAATATTTCCGGGAATTTTTGGAGTAATTGGGAAATTACGCCGCATTTTTCCCGTAGGGGTGTGCGGGATCAATTTGAAAGTTTGGGGTCTGTTTGTGCACTTATGGAAGTTCAAGGTCTAGACCCTAAATAAGTTTTAATCTGATGTAAATCAGATTTCCACCATTTTCCACCTGCAGCCTCCACTTTTCTTCTCCACCCTTGATGTCTCCATCACTTTTTCCCCACCCTACAAAGCAGCCTAGTGACTCCTTTTTCTCCTCCAAAGTCAGCTGCACCTTTCCTTCCTCCTTCAGCTGCCGACACTTCCATCTGCAGAGAGAAAAAGAGTGAGAGGAGGACAAGGAGAGAAGGAGGAGAAAAGAGAGAAAAGAGAGAGGTTGAAGCTTGTTTGTGTGGTGTGGAGAGCAAAGAAGGGAGTTGGGGGCTGGTGCTGTGTGAGCGTGGAGAGCAAGAGGAGGTGAGTCTTGTGGATGTGTGTGAGGGCGTGGATAGCAAGGGAGGAGGTGAGTCTTGGTGGCTGAGTGGGCGTGTGAGTCTCGAGAGGAATAAGTTGGAGAGCTGTTTCGTGGGTGAGAAGGAAAACAGAGTTTGACCTAGAAAATCGTTTGCAAAGGTAGCGAATTTTTGTGGAGTTGTAGTTAAGTCTTATATCTAGATGTACCAATTTGCGGAATTGAATTTGAGTTATTATTCTGAAAGTTATTCACGTTTCCGTGAGGCGCTCTGTTTCAGACGCGAACCGGACCAACGTGGATTCAAAGGGCAATCGCGAGTTCGTCTGTTGACGGATCATCTTGAAACTTTGAAGTTAGCTTCAGGACACTTGGAGGTTGAGTTTCAACGGTGGGATTAAGATTTCAACGGCACGCGGTTGGGGGATTGAAGTTTATTCATTCCGGGAAGTTTTTGGGAATTTCCGTGCGTGGCTAAAGGTGAGTGCATGACCGTAAGCTTATCTAAGCGATTGAGTTATTTGATGTGTTTGCATGATTGTAGGCCGTATGATATCTGGTGGATCTAGATCGAGTGTTTCTTGAGATGGTTGATTTGTTTGCGGTATTTTCGTGTTTAATGCATTGAATAATTTTAATCGTTTGTGTGTATAGCTTGTAGACGGGAGGATTGCCTCACTAAGTATTTGTTGAAATACTTATGCATCTCCTTTGTTGATGCGGGAAAAGAGTTTGTTTGATCGTGGAATCAAGGCGAGGAAGAGGGGATGATCTAGGAACTCGTTGTGTGTTTAAGAGTCTTTCGCTATAAAAAGAGTTTTGTGTTGTTTAGTATTTTTGGATAATTAATCTAGCGATCTCGAGTCCGGTTTCTCGTTATCGAGAACCATTATAGACAACAGAAATTGTCTATGAAAGCCAAGGTGGCTATACAGACCAACTTCGACTCTCAACTCAAGTCGTCGTATTCTGGAAAGATCAATGGATTAATATCCTTTCGGTTATTTAAGTAAAATATTTATGTGTTATATTTTACTTATGGAGTTAATTATTTATAACGCATGAGTAGTTGCATTTTAATTGATTGGGGAAATAATTAATATTTATGGGAATATTAATTATTGTTTTATTATTGTTGGAGTGAGTTAATATTATTCATGATTAGTTGAATAATATTTGTTTGGGGTGGTAATTAATATTTATGGGAATATTAATTATTGGTTTTATAAAAAAAAAAAAAAAAAACGAGGGCGGTCGTTTCAATACTTTAGAATTATGATGAGTTTTTAGATCTTGTTGGTTTGTTTCTATGAATTTTCATTGTAATTTCACAATTTTTAAAGTCATTTGATAATATTTTTATCATCCATTTTTTCCTTTTAAGTGTTATACTGTTATGTATACATATTTGTGACCTGCTATAATATTTGAAGTATTGTTAATCTCATAATCATATGATCTCATATTGTAATATTGTATGTATCCCTATACATAAGATGCATTGACCTCTATGAACTTTATTAGAACACGTAATTGAGGGATATATTTTTTTGGATCCTTTTAGAATTTTATGTTCAAATGGAGACTCCTATGATGTTCTTTTGGTAGTTTTACCATATCTTAAAGGTTTTTTCATTAAACTGAAATATTACTATGATCAAATCCCTTATATATATATATATATAAGAGTGCAAAATGCATCAACCATGAGAGCTATGTGAAGCTTCGATTCTACCTCATGGCATTTTGCTGGCCTCTGACTTTGGTTTGGAGGCCTAAGATGACTACTTCTTCTCCTTTTTACGACTTTGACTTGATTTAACTATTAAAACTTTCTTCTTCAATTTTTTATTTTTATATATATATATATATATATATATATGATTTCTACTTTTTTTGCTCTAGTTTTCAGATTCTTATATAAATCTGTCATCTCTTTTTCGAACTAGAAAAAATACATATATGCGTTGCAAAACTCCAAAGAAAGATATAGCTTTCACACATGAATGAGCCATATCACTAACCACAAGATTAAGACTATGACAAGCACATGACATATACAAAGCTTTTGGATTTATATCAAGTAATCGCTTTTGAACACCTTGATGTTTTCCTTTCATGTTAGAACCATTATCGTATCATTGACCCCTCACATTATCAACATCAAGAGTAAGAGACTTTAGAATATCTAGTAATTTCTCAAAGAGCCCTAATCCTGATGTGTCATCTACCTTCACAAACTCCAAAAAGTACTCTTCTACTCTTACTTTCTTATTAGACAAGTTTACACATCGTATTATTAGGGTCATTTGCTTTTGATGGCTCACATCTGGTGTACAATCAAGAATGACAGAAAAGTATGCCTCTTCAATGACTTTTACAATGGAAAGTTGAACATTATGAGCCAAAAGATAAATAAAATACAGGTTTAAGATAGTTTCCTTGGAGTCAGATCAATCTCACCCCTACCTAAGAGTCTAAGACCTGCAAATCGATTTGAATCTAAAGTTAGTTTCAACCCCACCTTATGACACTATTAAAGAAAAAAAACACCTGGCTGTATCAGATTCAAGAGTTGCCTTTACCTTGGCCTTTGAGTCCACTCAAATAATATGATTTTCATGAGGGTAATACATATGTCTGAATCAAAAATAACCTCCACTGCATCATAACTAAGATGGATAAAACACATTTTCTATAAACTGAGGGAAAGTGTAGCATGTACCAATACCACATATCAATATGAATACTGAAAGATAGTGATACAAGCAGTGGGATTCAAGCGCTAAAAGATTATTACTATTTACCATTTACCAAGTGTCATAAGGTTTTATCATGGTTGCTCTTAAGTAACCATAGTTAAATTAGGTTATGAGTTCCATTACTTATCTATATAAGTTGTCTTAGAGTAAGAGGGGAGGGTATGGAGTTTTATGATGAGTCTTAAGGGGGAGTGGGAGGAGCTTCATTAATAAAATCCTCGGGTTCTTTGTAATTCCGGTTCTATTATCAATATAAACTCATTTCTATATCCTACACGTATCAAATTGGTATCAGAGCGTGTCGTTCCTCGCGAGACCATTGGAGAAGAAGAAAACAATGAATCTTGGGTATCCAATGGAAAACTCTAATGGGTCTATTGATGTTCCGTTTTTCTTCGGCGACGATCCGGAGGAATGGATAGCTTGGGTCGAGTCCTATGGGTCTGATGAAGGTTTTTCTGATTTCCAAATGAGACAGTTCGCACATGGTTTCATAGAAGGAGACGCTTTAGCTTGGTATTATGAAGAGATTTCACAATCTCCATTTAATAGCTGGGAAGAGCTCAAGGCTGGGATATTCCAGAGATTTGGGGAAAACAAAAATCAAGAGCGTCTCAAATTCTTGTCAGAAATCAGGCAACTGTTGCTTGAGTTGAAGCAGCTGCGCTTAGGAGACAGTGATTCAAAGCAGATAGGATCGGAGACAAATCCGACTGAAGCAAACACGGTGGTACAGATTGCTGAATCTGAGAGTTGCTTCGACCCCAATGGTAAAGCAAATGATGTGGAGGGGTTGTCCAAGATGAATGACGAGAATAGTCTAATTTATCCCCTGCAGCAGATATTAGAGGGTAAGCTGAGCCACGACTACGAGGAACAATCTGTTGAACCAAAAAGGAAAGATGTCGACAGGGCTAAACATGCCTGCCAAGTGTTTGATCAAATGCCTATCAGAGGAAAAGGGAAATCGAAGAAGAAAAAGAAGAAGAGATGGAAAGAGCTGTCAAAGATTGTTGGATCTGCGAGTTGTTTCGAACTCAATGGTGATACAGATTGTATGGAAATGTTGGTAAGAAGGAAACACGAGAACATGAATATATATTCCCCACAAGTGTTAGAGGAAAAGCTGAACTACGAGGCACAATCTGATGAGCCAAAAAATACAGGTGTCACAATGTCTCAAAACGCCCACCAAGTGTTTGAGAAAATGACTA
This sequence comes from Barbarea vulgaris, assembly GCA_963667165.1. Classification (NCBI taxonomy): domain Eukaryota; kingdom Viridiplantae; phylum Streptophyta; class Magnoliopsida; order Brassicales; family Brassicaceae; genus Barbarea; species Barbarea vulgaris. Next base: position 9,210,765 of record OY763894.1, on the reverse strand, counting down.
AGAGGAGAAAGAAAATGAAGTTCACAAAGGCTAAGGGGTTTAAATACAAATCTGAAATGGCTACTCAAATCTGGAAGAAACTCAACAAGCATGAGAAAAAGATCAAAGAGAGGTTTTCTAAGAAGCATGTTATCTTTGCATTGGATTCCAGAACTGAGCACAAGTATTTTAGGAGTCACCGTAAGCAATGGAGCAAAGAAAAGCAGAGATCTCCTAGAGTCTACCAGGTGTTTCTTACAAGGTTTATGCAAGGAAAACATGTTAAGAAAAAGAGGAAGATGTCTTGTTCCAAGTACAAAAGCATGAAGTTGGACCAAGAGAAACTACTTCGAAATCTGAAGAAGAGCAAGAGAGACGTTCACCAATTGCCGCAGCTGAAAGGTATTGTGATGAGGAGTACGAAGAAGCTAGGTGTCAGGATGAATAAAGACACTTACATGGAAATTGTTAAAAGGACAATAAAGGGTCAAAGGGGAAGAAGAATGAGAAAGAGGAATCATGGTAAGCTTAGGAGGTGGAAGTACAAACCAGGAAAATGGGGCCAAGACAATTTTCAATCTCACGTGAAGAGAGACTCTGAGAGTCAAAGCCCAAGGAGAATGAAAGGATGTAGAAGATGGGAGTGTTGCTGTATGGTGCTTGATGAGCTGCTACTTGGGAAAAATTTGGTAAAGACAAAGAAGCTACAAAGGGGAAACAAAGTAGACAGATACAAAAGGCTTGATGTTTTGTTGCTTAATGGGATAAAAGGGGCTACTAAGAAAAATACGCTCTGGATAAACGGTAAAAGACAGGGGGTCAGACACAAGCAAAAGAGGACCGAAAACTGGAAAAGAGAAAGGCATAACAGATGGCTGACCGCTGTTGAGAGCAAAAGAATTGTTGTTGTACCGATGATAGTTACTAACCACAATGATATTGGGGCTGAAGCAGATTCATATGTTCATACTCAAATCCCCAATGGTGACTCAAATGAGCAAGCAAAAACAGAAATTCGAGCAAAGTATTTATGGGACAATAAATGTGGGAGCAAAGATGAGACAGCGGCAGAGAATTTATGGTCAGAAACGAAACATTCAAGCACTAATGAAGAGTTGGATCCCTTCAGCAATGACACTTTGATTGCATGTTGTTTAATATGTGGTGATGGTAAATTCCACTTGAAGCACAAATGGAAATCTAGGATGTTACAAACACTCTCAGGGCTGGAATTTTTTATGGATAAAGTCTTGCTCATCACAAGTTCTGTCAAGCTATTGCTCCCCAAGAATCACAAGTTGCTGCATCCCGAAGCTGGATTTTGTACTCAATACAACGATTTGGAGCAGCTCAGGACGGATTTTCAAAGCTCTCAAGGTCTGGACTACTTCACTTACTTGATTTTTATATGGAACCAAGCTTTATGTTGTGGTTGTGAAGCTGATCATAGAAGTTCTGGAACCTCTATGGGCGATGTCCATGGATTTTTCACTTGTTCTAAGCTGCAAACTGGGGATGAGACACAGGGTAAGAGGCTGTTGGGTTTGAAAGAGATACTACTGCTTGACAATAACAACAAAATTGAATTTACCATCAAGGAAACCTGGGTTTACAAGAAACCAATGACCAGAGGAGTGTTTCACTTGCAAAGGCCACCCGAGCTGGTTGACCTTCATGGAAATCCGGCTGTCATCACCAAGGTTCTTGTTCGATGGAAAAAATCCTTCAGATCAATTTTCAAATCTTCCCAATGGCAGTTATTCAAAGTCTTCTTTGGATCCTCACCTTGAGGACAAGGTGAATTTTAAACGGCGGGGTATTGATACAAGCAGTGGGATTCAAGCGCTAAAAGATTATTACTATTTACCATTTACCAAGTGTCATAAGGTTTTATCATGGTTACTCTTAAGTAACCATAGTTAAATTAGGTTATGAGTTCCATTACTTATCTATATAAGTTGTCTTAGAGTAAGAGGGGAGCGTATGGAGTTTTATGATGAGTCTTAAGGGGGAGTGGGAGGAGCTTCATTAATAAAATCCTCGGGTTCTTTGTAATTCCGGTTCTATTATCAATATAAACTCATTTCTATATCCTACACGTATCAGATAGCACTGAAACCATGACGGATTGAAAAGGCGTTGATTTTTCTGAGTTCCGTTAAAGATGAAACATCATAATTTTGCAAGAGAGTTACAGTAGAACCTCTATAAATTAATATTCTATAAATTAATAACCTCTATAAATTAATAAATTTTCCCGGTTCCGAGTTGGGCCGGTGTAAAAAATGACACAATTCGATAAAATAATAAGATAATAATTTATTTTAGATCCCTATGTAAATATATGGTCCCATTAATAACATAAATTAATAATCATATAAATTTATTGTATATATATAAGATATTTTAGTAAAATATGATTCTAATGTTGTTTACATATTCGTAAATTTATAATTTTGTTGGAATTTATCTCTATTTTTCTTAAAATATCAAAAATATATGATATTATCTTCTCAAATTGCATCCAAAATTATTAAAAGACTATATATGCAATGATTATTTCCTAATGTGTAAATGCATTTAAAACACATCAAAATATTGTTTTCATTTTTCTACTTTCTATATAACATTTTTTAAAATTCGAAAAAACTCTCTATAAATTAATAATTATTAATTTATCGATTAATTAATAACCTCTATAAATTAATAAAATTTTTCGGTCCCAACATTATTAATTTATAGAGGTTTTACTGTATGTACATTTATTTGTCATTGGAATTAGCATAGAAACATTTTGATTTGTTCGTATGGGCATTTTCGTCAATTGCATTAGTATTAAGGCAATTCCATTACCATATTTGTACTATAAAAGAAGACTTCCAAAGATTCTCATAACCCTAAAAATAATATTCAGACAGCCGCCGCTAGTCTCTGTCGGGGAAAAAGGTGGTTTTGGATCCACCAGAGTCCACAGGGTTTGAATCCAAAATCTAAAACCACCAAAGGAGTTGAATCGAGATTCAAGAGCAAATCTCCAAACCAAGAATCGAAAGATGCATTTTTTAAATGCTCATTCATTGTTCTTCAGATCCAGAGTAGCCTGTTTGGGTAAGATTCTTCTCTGGGTGACAATGGTTTGTTTCAGCTTTGAGGTCTGATGTTTCTCTATCAATCTAATATATCTCTTTGCGTTTTTCATTTTTGATTACTAAACTTAAAAAAAGAAGTGACGTGTCGACAGTTTTCTACTCATTTTTGATTACTAATCTTGATATTAGGTTTTGTTGTCTTCTAAACCTTTTTGTTTTCACCATATATATATATACAAATCATATAAAGATAAGCCTTCAAAAATTTTATTTTACAAAAAATGTTCTTGTTATAAGCAATATGTGTTTTGAGTTTTATTCATTCCAATTTGTCTTGGAGATTTCTGCTATTGACATGCACAATCTTAAGATTTATGCATATATGTTCTGTTTATACAACAATCACTTATGAATTCATGACTCTGTATCCTAACCAAGGTTTTATCTCTAGGGACATCTCCAGGATGAGGATTATGGCAAATTACTGAGAGAGGAAAAATGACAGATGGGCATTACCTGGATCTTGTGAATGTCTTCCTCCATTTTCCCATGAAGGTAATTATCATGGGCAGGCTCGGTTCTAGAGGTACTTGAACCTGACCTTACATTGATCTAACTAACTACATTTCCCCATCGATGTAACTAACTACTTGGAAACATTGGCCATGTAGGTATCTGATCTTGACGTACAGATCTTGAGGTTGAGAAGTCGGACCATATCTGATCAGGATCTGGATAAGGTAAGTTCTTCAACTATTTAAATTAGGTTTTCAACAGAATTAGTAGAAAATATTGCCCTATTATCAAACATTAAAATAATAACTATAATACAAATTTCTTAAAAATTGAAAAAAAACTTAATATAGTTTTTTTTTTTTAATGATTTTGTTAATTGTTAATCGGCATTATTGTGTACTAGACTCTTTCTGTTCTAACCATTTATATCTATGTTTCTATAAACAAAATCATATAAAGACTTTTCTACAAAAAAAATCTTTTGCATATATTTTTATACATAAAATTTAAGGTCAAAACATATTCTTAATTTGAGAGAGAGAGAGAGTATCTATAAGCCCGAGTGGAAAATCAAGCAGATACAATTAAATAAGTCAAACCAAATCTAAAGTAGTATAATGAAAATTTAAGGTCAAAACAAGCATGAACTGCATGTATTTAACTTGAGAAATTGGAAAGATACAAAAGATATAATAACAATAAGAAAAAGGTGGAGCAACATCGGAAGATGATTCCAGTACAAGTGCATGTCCTGAAATCATTTGTTCCAGGTTTGACTTTTGTATGATATTAGGTGGTTATAATGCTTTGCTAGAAGCTGCTTTAATTTATACGTAAAAAGTTTCATTGCTAATATTATACAAAGTTACAAACCTACAGGCTACAGGGTCACACACCTAAACAGACGGGATCATAAATGAATTGGAGTTTTTTCATATTAAATATTATATATATATATATATATATTATATATATATAATATGTATATATAATTGGACATGAATTGTCTTAATCTATTGGAGATCAATTAATAAAATGGGTTTGGCCCATTATCATTATCTAATGGAATTAGGTTATGTTCCTATCTTATATATATACATAATGTTTTTCTTAATGAAAAAATGATATAATTGTTGGCCGTACATGAGACGAGTGTCATATGAAGGGAACATGTTCTCATTTAAAGGTGTGTAAAAGAAATTTGTTTCTTTTCACGCAAGCAATTAAGAAATCCAACATAGACGAAAACATTAGTCAAAGTTTTGAGATTTGATCGATCTTTGCGGCACTAGCATCCCACATTGATCAAGTTTGTGTGCGTGTGGATATTAGTAGAGACATAATGTTTGGAGTTCTACACAGCCTCAATCTGAATTAGTTTACCATTTTGTAGTAGAATATTCAGGTATATTCCAGCTTCTAAAATTTATATTTATTTCAATATTTGCATAAAATCCTGCCAAGTAAATTCATACTAGTTTATAACAATTTATAAACTACCTATAAATTTACTTAACAGGATTTCAATTAGCATATATTGAATAAATGTAATCTCAGTGTCTTGAAATACCTGAGTATTTTGCACTAGAATAGTGAACTGATTTAGATCGAGGTCGTGTAGCACTCCAAACGTTGTGACTTTACCGGTATCCACACACTTAAACTTGATCAAAGCGGGATGCTATTGCTGCAGAGATCACATCTCAAAACTTTGGCCAACGATTTCCTCTATGTTGGCTTTTTTAATTTCTTGTGTGAGAAGAAACTTTTAAATGAGAACACTTCTCTTCGACATTCTCGTCTCACATCTCAAGGGACATATGATGTGACATCTCCACGATGAGGATTATGGAAAATTACCGAAGAGGAAGAAGACAACTGAGCATTACCTGGATCTTGCATGTGAATGCCTTCCTCCATTAACCCATGATGGTAATAATCTTGGGCAGACTCGGCTCTTAAGGTACTAGAACCTGACCTTACATTGATCTAAGTATCTAACTAAATCCATTTTCCCATGGACGTATATAACTACATGCCCTTTGGGCCCTTGCTATACTTGGTAACGTTGGCCACGTAGATATATGATGTTGATGTAAGAATCTTGAGGTTGAGTAGTGAGACCATATATCATCAGGATCTAGATTAGATAAGTTGTTCAACTAATCAAAATAGATTTTAAACAGAGTTTAGTAGACAAATAATGCTCTATTATCAAACATTAAAATAATAACTATAATACATATATTTTAAATATTTAAAATAACTTAATCATCAAAATTGACAAAAATTAAAGGTCAAAACGTATACTTAATATGAGAGAAAGAGAGAGAATCTATAAGCGACTGTAAAATCAAGAAGATATGATTAAATGAGTCAAATATAAACAAATCTTAGAGAACCCTCATTAGTGGGTTTCTCACTAAGGTTTTCCATAGTAAAAAAATTATCAAAGATAAAATTAATTTTAGTCTAATCTTAACATTATTAACTATTTTAGACTTATGTGTATTTGGACTTAATAAAAAAGTAAGTTTGTTTAATTTTTTATGCAAAAATAAAAAATAAAAAATAATAACATACAAATAACATAATTGATCTTTTAGATTATTATGCATTTAATCTATACTATTAATTGGGAAGGATAATTTGGAAATGACATTTAAAATTTAGATTATTACAATACATTGCCATAGAAGAATCTCTAACAAAATATTTTTTTAAGAAGATTTATGTTTTAATTAAAGATTTTTTAAACCTATAATAAATTATTACTAAATTGAATAATATAATTCATGTTTAAAAATCTGAATTAGTTGATCATATTTATTATTAATAAGTTTATAAAGAAAAATATTATTTAAAATATAGCAAATCTATACATTATTAATATTATATTTTTTTGAACCTACCACATATCTTTTCTATTTTTTTTTCAATTGATTATGTATACAAAAATATATTTTGTATTTAGATAAGAAAAAATTTTCTATAGTTAATATAGGGTAAATACAATAATAGGGGTTTTGTATAGTATAAACATTACTTTAAAATAATTTTTTAAAACGAAAAAAAATATAAATATAACCCCGCACGTACTCTTATACAAACTAGATTTTCGATCCACGCTACGCATGGATTTTTTCATATTTCTTTACCAATTCTCTTTCCTAAATTTTATCATACGAAATATGTATATGATATTTTTTACATTCAATATTTTGTTTTTTTCTTGTTTTATATATCATAGGGTTTTGTTTTGCCATCTTTTGACTTTATTTTTCTTTTTTTCTGCTCTTTTAAATTCTAAACTTATTCAAATATGATTTTTGTTACATATTTGAATTTAGCTTCCCTTTTATTTTTCAGTTCAAATCTATTTACATAGACGAGATTTTCTCTTCATTTATATATATATCGTTAGCTTGGTTCTTAAAGTTTACAAATAGCAAGTAAAATAAAAAAAATTATGTTTCTTTTAATTTTTATTTATTTTGAAAATTTTCTAAATTTTTCCTTTTTTTTTTTTTTTTTTTTTCTATTTTCAAGTTTCAACTACAAATAGACATGTACATATTATATTTTATTACTTTTTTTTACCGGTATTGATCTTTTTCTTAAGCATGAGTTATTTCTCTAACACTTTTATTATCTCTTTCTTTCTTAAACGTTTTTGGATTTGTAATATAGTTTTTTTTCCTTTTTTGTCATTGGAGTTTCTATCATTCTTCTTGTTCCTCATTTTTTTTTGAGATTTTCTCTAGGATTTATTCTTTCTTTATTTTTTCTCCTTTATATATATACAATATACTATATAAGATTAAATAAGGATTCAGAACTATTATACGACCAATTGTCTTTATTTTAAAGGCACATATTTTTTTTTTTTTAGTATTTTCATATTAAATAATTTCTATATTGATTATCAGGAAAATATAAAGTTATGAAGAACAAAATATTATTTTTAATTATTCATTAATAAAAAAAATTAAGGAAACACACTATTTTGAATAGTTTTTTTTTTGTTGCTTAATAAGAAATTAAGACATAATTTGTCTTATATACTAAATTTAATATTTTGAGTAATTTCTATTATTTTGTTTCCTATTTTGGCCATGATTTTTCTTTTTAAGTTTTTGGCAGACATTGATTTTTTTTTTTTAGATTTTGTTAAGTTACTTTGAGAATTTATGTTAAACATTGACGTGGACCAATATCATCGGATTTTTTAAATCCTATGTGGACGCCTTAGAAACACTATAGATTCAACTTTTATATAGTATAGATGTATGTGTGGGGTTATATTTATAATTTTTTAAAAAATATAAATGTAACACCACTTCTTATTTACAACTCTATTATATCTTAAATTTAAAATATCAAATAATTTATTCTCACAAATATAACCCTGCACGTACGTGTGTGTCCAATTCTAGTTAGTCATAAAAGGGAAGCAAACAAATCTTCAATGAGATACTAATATGGCGGAGGGAAAAAATAAGATTAGTCACAAAACATCACAACTAATATGAGATTGCCACATGTCTATTAGAAACCCTTCCGAGAGTCTCTACCTAAAGAATCGGTTTTATCCTCTTTCTTATTTTTTTCCTTATTTTTTTAAATTAAAAATATTGAAAAGTAGAGTAGACACTCTCATAGAACCTCCTAATGTAGGTGCTCTTAAGACAATACGAGTTTAATGAAATTTAAAGTAAAAAAAAGCTTGAACTGCATGTATTTAACTTTTTTTTTTGACATCAAATATTCCATATTTTATTAAATCATATCGAAAAGGCTAGCCTCGAAAGGCAGCCACTCCGGGGTACGATAACTTACATGGAAAAATTCAGACCCTCGTGCTCGAGCACCTTTCGCAAGGCTATCGGCACATACATTACTCAAACGAGGAATAAAACATAGATTAAATTCTGAAAAATGAAAACGAAGAGAATTAAAGAACTCTAACTCCGTAGCAAAAGCTGGCCATTCTTCGTGCACTTTAATAACCTTTAGCAGTTCGGAGAAATCTGTATGGAAACCTTTTGAAGCATCATCTCCATTGCCCAACAAAGAGCCTGAAGTTCAGTATGTAACGGAGATATAGGCCTTCTCATCGCTCTAAGACCAACATTGGAGCTGATGCTTCTACTAGGACAAAGCCTAATCCAGAAGTATCTCCTTCTTCATGCCAAGAACCATCAAGCTGGCAAATTAGATGTGGTGTTCCAGAAATAACAGTGACCGGAAAGTTAATACCTTGCTCAGGCTGCTCGCACGTGAAACGACCGCCCTTGTTTTTTTTTTTTTTTTTTTTTTTAAATAAACAATTAATTATTATTCCCATAAATAATAATTAATTTCCTCCACTCAAATAACCATGCAACTATTCATGCATAATAAATAATTACACACCCTAATAATAAAATACAAACACACAAACACCAAAAAGATATTTGATCGATTGATCACTCCAGAATACGACGACGTGAGTTGAGAGTCGAAGTTGGTCTGTATAGCCACCTTGGCTTTCATAGACAATTTCTGTTGTCTATAACGGTTCTCGATAAACTTGAAACCGGACTCGAGATCGTTCGATCATTTACCCTTCGGATTACTTAAACACACGAAATAAGTTATTTAACACATAAATAAAATACTTTCGCATAACTCCTTAAACAATAAAAATACGAATACAGAAACACCAAAGTTAACTGTAAGAAATTATTCAATAATAATATAAAACACTTAAACACACAACGAGTTTAGATCAACCCCTCTTCCTCGCCTTGATTCCACAGTCACAACTTTTCTTTCTCTGCATCAAACAAAAGAGATGCATAAGTATTTCGACAAATACTTAGTGAGGCAATCCTCCCGTCTACAAGCTATACACACAAGCAAGTTAAAATATTTAACATAGCTAAACACAAAAATACCGAAACAATCAATCATCTCAAGAAACGCTCGATCTAGATCCACCCGAGATCATACACGGCCTATTTCATGAAAACCACATCAAATAATTAAACCGCTTAGATAAGCTTACGGTCATGCACTCACCTTAAGCCACGCACGGAAATTCCTAAAAACTTCCCGGAATGAATAGACTTCACTTCCTCAACCGCGTGCCTAGGCCTGTCAATTTAATCAGAAACCCGCGGGCCCCGCCCCGTTAGACCCGCCGCGGGGCGGGTGCGGATCGAATTTTTTTTTTTTTCAAATTGCGGGTCGCGGGTGCGGGTCGAAATAGTTTCTAGCGGGGCGGGTGCGGGTCATCAAATTTTCTAGAGCGGGTTTGCGGGTACCCGCATTTCATAAAAAAAAAAAAAATTAATTAATTAATAATTATTATTTAATTTATTTTAGTAGAAAAAATTAAAAATATTATAAAAATATATATTTTTATCCAAATATATATTTTATTTAATTTTTAATTTAGGAATTTATGTTTTTTAATACAAAAAATTATTAATAAATATTAATTTTACTAAAAAAAATTTAAAAATTAATTTTTTATTTTTATTTAATTATTTGCGGGTTACCCGCGGGTACCAGCAAATTTAAGCGGGGCGGATGCGGGTAAAGGTTTTTTGTTTGGCGGGTTGCGGGTTGATGCGGGTCGAAAAAATACTAGAACCCGCTGCGGGGCGGGTCGCGGGTCGCGGGTTGACCCGCTTGACAGGGCTACGCGTGCCTAACAACAAACCAAAAACGAAACTTAAAACACAAGATTTGACTCTTTGAAAACACGGATCGATCGATCTTGGCTGAGATCGATTGATCCCAACTTGCGGAGTTTTCTCAGATCGACCAAACAAGGCTAGATCGATCGATCCTGGCCAGATCGGATCGATCCTGACCAGATCGATCGATCTACACCAGATCGACCAACACGTTCACCTTCATCACTTACGCGCCTCGAAACAAAACATGAATAAATCAACGACTAAACCGTTGAAAGCTCAATCCCACCGTTGAAACTCAACCCCCAAATGTCCTGAAGCTAACTTCAAATTTTCAAGATGATCCGCCGACAGACAAACCTCGCGATTGCCCTTTGAATCCACGTTGGTCCGGTTC
>OY763894.1:8951987-9199898 GCA_963667165.1 Barbarea vulgaris | reverse complement strand
CCAAAAGTTCACAAACTGACCCCAAACTTCCAAATCGATCCCGAACACCCCTACGAGAAAAATGCGGTGTAACTTCCAAATTACTCCAAAAATCCCCGGAAATATTTTCCAGAATTTCTACGCATAAATTCCGACTGTAATTCCAAAATTTCTCTTTTCGGAACATGGGCGTTACAGCACGTTTCTTCAACCACATTAGCCACATTCCAACTTGTAGATTCGGCGTTTGCTAAGGATAAAAGTATCAAGAGGAGATATATCTTTGTCGTTAAAGACTTTCTCATTTCTTGCTTTCCAAATGAACCATAAGATCCATGGGAACGAGTTTAAATGTTCCGTTCTTGCCCCTGCCTCCTTCGCTCGCCAGATGAGGAAGTCTAGATTAATGAATAGAGAGCTACACGGGAATGAACCCGGAGATGAGGGGACCATTGAAAGGGGCCCAGGTTTGTTTAGCAGGTGGGCATTCAAACATCATGTGGTTAATGGTCTTGTCTTCACAGGGTGCATGGGACATCTATGGTCCAAACAAAAGTGCATGTATTTAACTTGATAAATTAAATGGATGCAATTTATGCATTTTTTTTACTTTAGTTATCACTACACTAATATAGTATTGTTCAGTCTTGAATATCCAAAACTTTTATTAAAGTTATGTATTATTGGTTTGAGTAGTTTTAAAATTTTGTTTACAATTATTTAAAACTAGATTAGTAACCCGCGCGTTGCGCGGGATACTAATATTAAAATGTTATAAAATTTTTAAATTATTTAGAAATATAAATAAATCATTAATTATAAATAGAATTATAAAGCCAATTCATTATTTTCCACAAAACTTAGCATATCTTAAGGTTAAAACCATTCGATTCAAAAATATTCTCAAACATATTTTTTTTTTATCACAATATAGACAAAACTACATTTCCACTCATGATAAACTACAAAGATTATGTATCACCCCTAATTGGATATTTTATTGTGTAACATTTGAGTTTGTATTTACCATTCTATATTAGTTATTTTTAGTGTAACATATTGGAATCTTTTACTTAAAATACGAAGACTATAACACTTTCAAATTTTTTAAAAGTTTAGATGTTTTCAAAAAAATCCAACTGTAACTTTTATGTTTATATACAATATTCCAAAAAAATATTGGTGTAGATATTTCTATTATGTGGAGAAAGTTAACTATCATTGTTCTATAGTTTTTCACACTCAGTTTGTTAAATCCTTTCAACACTTTGATTACTAACATTATCTTTAAGTTTTTTTAATTCTTATCCATTTTTAATTATTTTTTATAAATATTTTAGATTTATTTAATAAATATTAATAAACATGTATTAAGTAAATATTGTAAATTGTCTTTAATTCAAAAAAAAAGTTGCTTACATATATTATAAGTATATTAAATTTTTGTTATTATTTTTTTTACTTTACTTGATATATTGAATCATTTTATTGTAGTGGTTGTGGCTATTTATAATTTTTCATTATTTGATCTTTCATTTCTTTATATTGTAATATCGTTTATATAAATTTTAATTTATTTTATCTTATTTTTATGTTCACCCCCTCCCCATTATATTATGTTAATAAAAATATAAAAATGTAGTTACAAAGTGTTTTTTTATATAATCAGTTTAATTATCTTGTTTTGTTTTTACTTTCACTTCTTTTATTGTTTTTATTCTTAAATCTCTTAATACTCATTAACTACTATATTTAAGTAATGCTAATGAAAAAAAATTATTTTTACAATGTAATTAATTCTTAATAAAAACACAAAATAAAAAATATTATTTGATGACATGTTTTATTCTTATTGGATGGCTAAAATGATGATGTGGACACCCTAAATGGAGAGAGAACTCTCCCATTATATATATGATTATGAGTTATTAGACTGAAGATTTTAGAAAGTCAATCAAAATCATATGTTATTCAAATAAAATTTAATTTAACTAACTTTATAATTATGTCAAAGTCTAGTGGCTATTCAAAAACCCTTGCTGATTCGGTAGCCTGAAAAAGATCGACCACAATTTTGATTTCTTGTTATAGGTTGATTGAGTTTAAATTTTTTTGTTCATATAAATACTTTTTCAAAATAGCAGATGCTACAATGGGATTTTCAAAAGTTATTTTCCTTTTTAAAATAATTCTTAACAAAAAAAAATAGATTTTTAATATACATTCACATTCTTTCTAACTGCCTCCCACAGACTCGATAGTCTGATCTATAAATGTTTTTCTCCATACAATCGATATGTAATCTTTATCAGCCTGTTTTACTCCAAAATTTTCCTTAGAAGTCCAAGGGTCTGTCTTCTAAATTAAAAATTTTGGATTTCGAGTTCGATTATTCGATTAAGCTTTGGTTTGTTTTGTTGCAGGAAGGATTAGGAATATAATCTAACACCATGGATTTTCCTCAAATAATATTTTCCAAAGAAAACATGCCAAATCCACTAACTATCTCAAATTTCAGTGTCCTACCGACTGTGGAAGCCACAGTAGGTCCTGGTGTGTGGACACGTGTTCGCAGCTCTCAATCTAGGAGTTGTTGTAAAATTTCAGCAGCTGAATTTTGGGTGGAGTTCCAAATTTTGGGTGGACAGCCAGGGTGGTTCTCGCTTTTCGAGTTTGAAGATATCACTGGTCTGAACTGTGGTGAAGTACTGGTGGGAATTAATTTCGAAGAAACTGAGGAACATATTTGCTTCCATAATATTTTTAAGCTCGGTCCAAAATGTCAGAGCCCAAGCATTGAGGACATAGAAAAGTTGTGTTTGGATCCTACTGCAGATGTAAGGTTTTAGTCTGACAATGATAAAACTAGGCTTAGTTATTTAGCCATCCTGTGTAACGGTCTGTTGGGTATTGATCGGCGTACGGGTATCCCAGTGGATCTATACATGTTGGTGATGGATTTGGATATTTTTTGAAAGATACAAATGCAATCGGCATAGCCTCTGATTAAGGTGTTCCAAATTAAGACATTGATGGGTTTCTCGATCTTGAAGAAAAATTTGTTAGAATTACCATGACGGATTGAAAAAGCGTGGATTTTTCTGAGTTTCGTTAAAGATGAAACACTCACAATTTTGCAAGAGAGTTATACATTTATTTGTCATGAGAATTAGCATGGAAACATTTTGATTTGTTTGAATGGGCATTTTCGTCAATTGCATTAGTGTTGAGGCAATTCCATTACCATATTTGCACTATAAAAGAAGACTTCCAAAGATTCTCATAACCCTAATTATGAAAATAAAACTCACACAGCCGCTGCTAATCTCTGTCTGGAAAAAAAAAGATGCTTCTGGATCCACCATAATCCACAGGATTCGAATCCAAAATGTCAAACCACCAAAAGAGTTGAATCGAGATTCAAGAGCAAATCTCCAAACCAAGAATCAAAAGATGGGCTTTTTATATGCTCATTCATTGTTCTTCAGATCCAGAGTAGCCTGTTTGGGTACGATTCTTCGCTTGGTGACAATGGTTTGTTTCAGCTTTGAGGTCTGATGTTTCTCTATCAATCTAATATATATCCTTTGCATTTTTCATTTCTCATTACTAAACTTTAAAAAAAAATTTGATGTTTGACAGTTTTTGTGTACTCTCTATTTCATCTGCATACATGACAACTTTCTCTATGCCTCTTTGCTTTTCTTGATTTATTCATTGTGTATCAGAACTTCACGCCCATGAGGATTATTGATTAAACACGTTGATAAATTAAATTAATGGGCACATGTGGCCACATCCAATCTGATCATGAAAATATCAAATTGGCAGTCTTTTTTTTTTATAATACGTATATTATGGATACTATGCTTGTTATCGTGATATTAGGTTTTGTTGTATTCTAAACATTTTTGTTTTCACCTTATATATATATGAAGATATTTTTCTTACACAAATTGGCAGTCTTTTCGTCACATTTTTCTTGTTGTAAGCAATTTGTGTTTTGAATTTTATTCATGACATGCATATATGTTCTGTTTATACAACAATCACTCATGAACTCATGACTCTGTATCCTAACCAAGCTTTAATCTCTAGGGACATGTGATCCTGGCATCTCGAGGATGAGGATTATGGCAAATTACTCAAAGAGGAAGAATGACAATTGTGAATGCATTCCTCATGAAGGTAAATTATCATGGGCAGGCTCGGCTCTAGAGGTACTTGAACCTGACCTTACATTGATCTAACTAACGTAACTAACTAGATGCCCCTTAATTGGCTATATAGATAATCTGATCTTGACATACGAATCTTGCTGTTGAGTGTTCGGACCATATCTGATCAGGATCTGGATTAGGTAAGTTCTTCAACTAATCAAATTAGGTTTTCAACAGAGTTTAATAGACTAATAATGCCCTATTATCAAGCATTAAAATAATAACTATAATACATATTTCTTAAAAATTGAAATAACTAAATATAATCTTTTATTATAGTTTTTTATTGGTTTTAATGATCTTGCTAATGGGCATTATTGTCTACTATAATCTTTATGTTCTAACCATTTATATCTATTTTTTATATTAAAAAATCATCTTAAGATTTTTCTACAAAAAATATATTTATATATTTATATAAAAAATTGAAGGTAAATTTGAGAGAGAGAGATAGAGTAAATTTGAGAGAGAGAGATAGAGTATCTATAAGTGCGAGTGGAAAATCAATAAGTTACACTTAAATGAGTCAAACATAAACTAAATCTAAATTAATTAGAGTAAAATGAAAATCTATGGTCAAAACAAGCATAAACTGCATGTATTTAAGTTGAGAAGTTGGAAAGATACAGAAGATATAATAACAACCAAAAAAGGTGGGAGCAACATCGAAAGATGATTCCAATACCAGTGCATGTCCTGAAATCATTTGTTTGAGGTTTAACATCCGTATGATATTAGGTGGTTTTAATGTTTTGCTAGAAGTAGATTATAATTTATAGGTCTTAAAGTTCACTGCTAATATTATACGAACCTTTAGCGTCACAGGCACACCTAAACATACTGTATCATAAATGAGTTGGAGTTTCATATTAACTTATATATATAATATGTATATATAATTTGACAAGAATTGTCTTAGGGTTCAATTAGGTTTAAAAACCACGGATTACATCCAATCCGCACCACTATGGGGTGGGTTAGGGTTCATGTTTAGGAAGTACAAGAAAAGGCGAGTGTTGCAGATTTGTCCATTGATGTCTATGGTATTTGCGGGTTGCGTTCACGCAGGTTGCGGGTTAACCCGCGGGTCAAATTATTGTTTTACTTTATACGTTTATATAATTATATACCATATAAAAATTTGTATTGGTATACTACATATCAAAAATTAAAATAGAGTTAGATGATTCACTAACCATTATAAGTTTTTCTTATTTATTTAAGCTTTTTATAATCTCTTAAACAATTTTTTTTTGGTTTTGGATATATATGAAATATACTTAGTAGTTTAATTCATTTTATAAGAGTTTTATTGATTTATATTTTCTTATACTGACCAAATATAATTATTAAAAAAATTTTTGCTTAAATGTTCATACGGTTATTCAAGCTTTAAAAAAATAAATATGTACTTTTATAATAATATAAGCTTTATGAAAAAAATTTCTAGTCATAATATAGTTGTAATTATGATAAAAATATGAAAATATGATGAAAAATTTTGCAATAATTTTTTTAATAAGTTTGAAGGAACATTTTTTTTCCTTTTTAAATAAGTTGGAGACGTTGATAATGCTCAAATCAATTTCAGATTTGAATTTTTTAAAAGTTAAAGTTGTTGATTTAGTTATGCATTTTTTTATTTTTATACTAGTTTTTTTTTTTTTTAGGATGGATACGAGATGCATTTAATTTATTATCAATGAATTTACAATATAAAGCCATTTTTTTATTAACTTAATCTTAAATTTTGCGGACCAACCCGCTAAACCTGCGGTTATAGTGCAGGGAGAGTTAGGGTTATTAGTTTAGAACATTCGGGTTATGACGGACAAACCGCCAAAAACTGCAAATTAACTCAACCCGCAATGGGGGCAGATTAAACGGGCGGGATAACCCGCTTTGACATAACCCATCCCACGACGGGATGAACTTAGTTGCAATGTTTACCGGGTTGACCCGCCAAGACCCTCAGGTTCCAAAGTAATAACCCTAACCCGGCCCGCCCCATATTATGATTGTGGGTTAAGCGGGTCAACCCGCTTAAAACTACAACTAAGTTCATCCCACTGCGGGATGGGTTAAATGGGGGGGAGGGGTTAACCCATTTTGACACCCCTGAATATAAGGGTGTCAAAGCGGGTTAACCCACCATGTTTAATCTGCCCCCATTGTAGGTTGAGTTCATCTGTGGTTTTTGGCGGGTTGTCCATTATAACCCACAGATTCTAAACTAATAATCCTAAACCTCCCAACACTATAATAGCAAGTTTAGCGGGTTGGTCCAAAGAATTTAAAATTAAGTATAATAACAAAAAGGTTTTATAATCTAAATTCATTGATAATAAAGTAATTGCATCTCGTATCCATCCGAAACAAAAATAAATCGAGTATAAAAAATTACAAAATATATAACTAATTCAATAAAGTTAACTATTTAAAGATTCAAATCTGAAATTGATCTGAGCATTATCAATGTCTCCAACTTATTAAAAAGAGGAAAACAAAATGACAAAATGTTTCTTCAAAGTTTCTAATTTGAAATGTTTTTTTTCTTGGACAAATATATTTGAGGTTAAGTATGATTAGGGTTACTCGAATATATAAGGTTTTATATATATTAAATTTTGGAAATTTGGAAAAATAATTTAAAGGATTAATGGGCCATAATTCATAATTTTATAATATTTTTAATGTAAAAGAAAACTTAACTTGCGGATTAACCCGTAATGCCTGGTCATTTTTTTTGCAATCAAAACATGAATCTTAACCCATCCCATAACGGTGCAGGTTTTCATCCCTAATTGACACCCCTAATCTAATGGAGATCAATTAATAAAATGGGCTTGGCCCATTATCATTACCTAATGGAGTTAGGTTATATATATAAAAGGTTTTGCTTAATAAAGCAATGATATAATTGCTGGCCGTACGCAAGAAGTTCATCATTTGAAGAGAACATGTTCTCATTGAAAGGCGTGCAGAAGAAAAAAAATTTCTTCTCACGCAAGCAATTAACAAATCTAACATAGACGAAAGTGTTCGTCAAAGTTTTGAGATTTGATCTCTGCCGCACTAGCATCTCGCATTGATGTGTGAGTATATTGATACTGGTAGAGGCACGATGTTTGAAGTGCTACACGGGCTCGATCTAAATTAGTTTACCATTTCGGAACAGAATATCCAGATATATTCAAGACTCTGAGATTTTTATTTATTTTAATATTTGCATGAAATAATGTCAAGTAAATTCATACTAGTTTATAATGATTTATAAAACTACCTATGAATTTACTTGACTGGATTTCAAGCAAATATTGAATAAATTTAAATCTTAGTGTTTTGAATATGCCTGAATATTTTGCACCAGAATAGTGAACTGATTTAGATCGAGGTTGTGTAGCACTACAAACGTCATGACTCTGCCGGTATCCACACAGACACAAAAGCTTGATCACATCGGGATGCTAGTGCTGCAGATATGACATCTCAAAACTTTGATGAACACTTTCGTCTATGTTGAATTTCTTAATTTCTTGCGTGTGAAGAAACAAATTTCCTTTGAACGCCTTTAAATGAAAACACTTTATCTTCGTATGACACTCTCATCTCACATCTCTAAGGACATGTGATGTGATATCTCCACGATGAGGATTATGGCAAATTGCCGAGAGAGGAAGAAGACAACAGAGCGTTACCTTGATCTTGTGAATGCCTTCCTCCATTTTCCCATGAAGGTACTTATCATGGGCAGGCTAGGCTCTAGAGCTTCTTAAAGCTGACTTTACATTGATCTAACTAACCCATATTCCCATGGACTTAACTAACTACATGCCGTTTGGGCCCTTGCTACTTGGTAACATTGGCCATGTAGATATCTGATCTTGACTACGAATCTTGAGGTTGAGAAGTCAGACCATATCTCATTAGGATCTGGTTTAGGTAAGTTCTTCAACTAATCAAATTAGGTTTTCAACAGAGTTTAGTAGACAAATAATGCCCTATTATCAAACTTTAAAATAATAATTATAATACAGATTTCTCAAATATTTAAAATAACCTAATTTCAAAATTGACAAAAATTTAAGGTCAAAACATATACTTAATTTGAGAGAGAGTATCTATAAGCACAAGTTGAAAATTAAGAAAATATGGTTAAATGAGTCAAATATAAACCAAATCTAAAGACAATTATAGTTTAATGAAAATTTAAGGTCAAAACATTGAAAACAAGCATAAACTGCATGTATTTAACTTGAGAAATTAAATGCATGCAAGTTATGTTTTTTTTTTTTTTTTACTTTAGATTATCATTACACTATTATAGTATTATTCAGTCTTGAATTTCTAAAACTCTATTAAAGTTACGTGTTATTGGTTTGAGTAGTTTTATTTTTTTCTTACAATCATGTAAAATCATGAGATAATGCATTAGTTTTTAGAAATTCAATCAAAGTCATATGTTATTCAACTAAAATAAATTTTACTTACTTTATAATTATGTTGAAATCTATTGTTATTGGGTGATTGAGTTTATGTTTTTTGGTTCATATATACTCTTTTAAAATAGTAGATGTTACCCTCAGATTTTTAAAGTTATTTTCTTTTTAAACTTAATTCTTAACAAACAAAAAAAGATATATTAACTTGTACCGGTCATTAACAACTTTCAATATTTGATTGAACCCAATCCAAAATAAGGTTTTCTAAATTATTACGAAATTCATTTATTTATTTATATAATTATTGTTTCATACAATAGTATACAATTATTCACTCATGAATATGCATGGTGCTTAGGATTCTGAGCAAATCATGATGATAAGAATAGTGTATGAAAAATCTAGTTCTTATTGATCTTCATCAATGGATACAAAATGTACCTTGTTAATTAGGAGCCAGACTCTCTCTACAACCTTCAAGACTTGAGTTTTCTAACTGCCTCTCACAGACTCTATACTCTGATCTATTTATGTTTTTCTCTATACAATTGATATGTAAGCTATATGTATATGTTGTATAGTTGCCACATCATCACTTCAACTCTTCTCTTCTGTAGCATCTTCTTCTTCTCATGCCTTACATATAAGCTGTTCCAAGTCTATAACATGACTATGTTTGCTAACTAAGCTGTTATCTCTATGGACAACAACATTTACAGGATGAGGATTATGGCAAAACACTGAGAAATGAAGAAAACAACTCGAATTGCCTCGTAAATTTTATGGTGAAGACATTTTGAAAGAATTTACTTGAATATCAGTGTAAATCTCTTTCTGAGATTAACATCCTAAAACTATCATGGACACCAATGCACAATACGAGATTGTCATCTTGAATGTGTAACCAGCACTAAAGAAGAAAAATACAAAAAGGGTGTAAGTGTTGCCAAATCTGTAATCTTGTAATCCCTCCCTACTATGCTTTGTCATGTAGAGTGATTTTTCCAGAGAGACTCCGTCAATTTCTTGCAAAATTGATTCCAATCTGATGAATGTGTCATCATGACATTTCACTATATATATATGGAGCTGTTACATTGTGGACCTAAAAGTAACTTACAATGAAAGAGAGTGTTAATTTACAGATCGTTGACAGAGATGGATTCATGAGAGGAGAAATGATCAATATAACCCAAATTCACAAATAGCAATTGTCGTAGTGGTCCATAAAAGGTATAATCACAATATCTACAAAATATTCTGCCTCTTTCTACAACAATGCATTAATTTTCTTTCTTGGATTCTACACACAAACAAGAACAAATCAACAAAAAATACATAAACTGCTCAGTGTTCCAAGGCAGGAGAACTTAAAATCAGCAGTCAACTTAAAATCAGCAGTTCTCCATCTCAGTGTTCCAATAAAATCAATCTGCAATATTATATTTCTTAAAGATCAATTTTTTTTCCCTGGATCATTATGCTTTTAAATAAGGAAAGGTGGTAAGAACTCACAAGTGCAACAAAGAACCGGGCAACTACATCTGAAGATCTAATAGATGAATGTTGCATCCATGTCTTTCTCACTGCCATGCACTCTGAGAAATGGTTAGTTGAAGAAGGAAAGTGTTGGTCTATCCCAAAACCTGCTTGACTCATACTTGCATGGAAACTAATAAAAAAAGTGTAAAAGTATTAAGTATATATTGACATTTAATACAGAATTCTACCCACTTCGCATTCAATTTCACAAGCAATTATAAATGGAGATAACCAACTAATCCAAAGCTCTCCCCAACTTGAATTTTCAAGAAAATTATGACAAAAGCACATAAGAGAACAAAACCAAGCCTGTTCAGTCCAATTGCTTGCATATTACATATACCAAACTATTGATCTATCCAATGCCTGGTATACTCAAACTTGCAAAGAAAGTAAAATAGGAAGTGAGGTAGTTGCAATACCTGAAACTTAGCAGTTCTAGTTAAACAGAGATTTTAGTATTCAATATCATCCATATCACCCATGTACTAAAATCGACTTGTTTAAGTCTAACATCAAGCGTCCCAGAAGACCACAGTAATGTGGCCAAAGTTAGCCAAATTCGTCCTGAGAAGTAAGTCTTCAAAGTTTTGGCTGATAGGTGTGCATCTGCACAGGGCCCAAAACAAATTAATAAAAAAATTAGTGTATTTTAGGGGCCAAATTTTTTTTAAAAAATATTTATATATAATAAGGGCTCATATTTAAATTTTGAGCAGGGCCCAAACATTTTTTTCCTATTTTGAGCCGCCCCTGCTGTTATGGCATGTTCATGTAGGACTCTTATACTCTTGCCATCTTCCCACCAAAGTGGACCTTCGAATGATAAAGCCTCTGCTGCAACTGCAATATTAGAGATAATTTGGAGAGCAAAATGTGTATCTTGCGGACCAAGTATTGTGCGTACACATCTTACTCTACAAGTTATCTCTAATATATATGCAAAATTTTCACTTTCCACCAATTCATCCCCACTGCATCACATCGATCCACAACTCCTCTGGCTTACACAAATATATACAACCTCTATACCCACAACTATATAACAAGTTATCAATCACACACCAGTCCCATGTATTCTTAAGCTTTGAATACTGATTCTTCTCTACCCCATTAACACTGGCTGGGGGTGAGTAGAGAAGTTTTCATTTATTTTTGCAGACTGAAATAACTTTCCTACAAAACAAATAATTAATAAAATCACAAGAATGTCACAATATTAAACAGACTGCATTAGTGGAACAAAATAGTAGATTGTTCAATATATTATTAAAGATAAGTAAACTAGAAAAAATATCACCTGATCAGCAAAATCATCTCTACCAGCAAAAACAGAGTAAAGGAAAATGTAAAAGTGTAAACGCAGATAGATGGCAGATCTTTGGCAGCTTTATGAGATATTTTATGTAACTAATGAAATATTTTATCATCTACTTTACTCTCTCTATCTCTCCATATCGTAAAAGCATCTTCATCCAGCTTCTCCGAGGTAGACACCTTGTCTTTGCCATTGCTTGAGTCGAGTAGCTTCGAGTTCCTCGATTTCGCAAGAAATCAAGGAGATACAGAGCTCAATCGAAGATAAAATCGCTCGATTTAGTAGTCTTGCAGAGGAAAACGGAGCAAAACTCTGATACCATGTTAGTTGAATGAAGAAGACGATGAATTGGGTCAAATTTTGTTATTTTCATTAAGTGTGTTTGTTACATCAAACTATCTTATATAGAGGGAGTGTTCCGGTTTACACTTAACCAAGCATCTAATCTACTCGGTTTACTCACCGGTTATACACTATATTCATACAAAACATGACTCGTTTGTATTATGTAGATGACTAAAGTGAACGCCTAAAAACACACACACATAAGAAAAAAAAAGGAAAGAAAGAAGAAGAAGAAGAAAGACCTTCCATATAATTTTTTATTCAAATCATAAGGTGATTACTCATAGGTTTGTGAAATTATTATATTAAAAACAACAGTAATTACTAATTTATGGGGCGTTTCTTCACAGGCACGGCAAGTAATGGGTTGGTCTTGTGCACTGTTAGACCAAAGGTCTCTTCCATGTCTAAATCCTCATAACCAGCACCGTTTGGAAGCTTCCAGTCAAAGGCATAGAGAAGAGAAGCAAGCATGAGATGCACTGCTTTCAAAGCCAAAGGCAGTCCCGGACAAATTCTACGCCCTGCCCCGAATGGTGTAAGCTCATAATCTGTACCTTTTACATCAATCTCTTTCCCTAAAAACCTCTCTGGCTCAAACTGGGTTGGATTTTCCCACAAATTTGGGTCTCTTCCTATGGCCCAGACGTTCACAAGAACCTGAGAGTCTTTAAGCACATTGAACCCAAGAATCTCTACGTCGGTTTCGGCTTTTCTTGGGAGGAGAAATGGTGCAGCCGGGTGTAATCGGAATGTTTCTTTAATGACTGCTTGTAAATATGGCAGTTTTGAGATATCAGACTCTTGAAAGTCTCCATTTTTCCCAATCACACGATTGATCTCGTCTTGAACTTTTGTCATCGTTTTTGGGTTTCCAAGTAACTCTGCCATTGCCCATTCCACGGTACTAGAGTTTGTATCTGTGCCTGCTACAAACAGATCCTGATCGACACATAAAAGTACATATTATATATATAAGTGAACTTAATATAGATCATGTTACGATATTGGTTTCAAACTCATAGCAAATACTTTCCACACAAGCTCTTATTTCGTAATAGCTTCCGAAATTTTTAGTTATATAAAACATTCGTTGTAAAACGGTTTTTTTTTTGAGAAATTCTCTCAAATAGCACCAAATGATGTTTTTGTTCCAAAATTAGCTCACATTTTTATTTTGGACAAAAATAGCATTTTATGAAGTTGATAATTTAATTTTTTTGTTTGGGTTAACTATATTAGTATTTAGGGTTTAGTTTTTAGGGAGTAGGGGGTAAGATTTAGGGTTTAGGGCTTAGAGTTTAGGGTTTTCTAAACCCTAAACTCTAAATCCTAAACCTTAAAAATATGAGATTAAGACTATCACTTAATAAAAATGCTATTTGTGTCATAAATGAGAATGTGGGCTAAATATGTCACAAAAACTATATTTTGTGCTATTTTTGAGAATTGCCCTTTTTTTTTTTAGGAATATAATTTTACATTCATACATACATATATAAATATCATGTTATGCTAAGCTAAGACTTACGAGAAGTAGGTGTTCGATCTCGTCAATGTTGATTTCAGATTCATCTCCTTGTTGGAGATCGATAAGCGCATCAAGGAAGTCTCTGCTCGAAACATTTTTCTCATCGGTAAGCGATGAGTTTTCCACAATTCGAGCATTATAAAACCCTCTAAACACCTTAAACAAGCTCCCTGAGGACTCCTTCATCTTCTTACTATTACCTTGCAAGTCAAGAAACCTCATAAATGGGAAGAAGTTAGCAAGGTCTGGGTTTCCGACAGATTCCATGTAATTAGTCACCATCTCCTGAAATTTACTGGGATTTTTCGAATCGTAGCTACCAAGATTGACTGAAAACAAAATATTTGATATGATATTGACAGCTGTGACGAAGGATGCACGAGAAATATCAACAGCTTCTTCTCTATCACTGCTTTCACTCACGAAGTTGACAAATTCTTGCACCTTCTTCATCCTTAGAGCTTTGGTAGCCTCGATACGCTGTGGTGAGAACAGCTGAGTAACTGCTACTCTCCTCAACATCCTGAAAATTAAGCATTACATAAGTAGAAACGATGATATGTAACCATTAGCTAGAAACAGCTGAAGTGCGGCTAGCTCAGACCAGTCAAGAAGATGTTGTTTCAGTGCTTCGGATTTGTTCAAGTCGTGTACTACAAGTATTATCTAGATCGAATATTTTGAAGAAGATCATCATCATGTTTCCTAGTTACTAAAACAGAGAAATCATAATAATAATAAATGGAAAAATCAAAAGAAGTTACCTAAAACGAGGAGACGACGGATGAAGCCAGCCAACGGAAAATTCATGATGATTGTTGGATCGTACCGCTTCATTTATGTACCGTCCAGACAAGATTCGGTCGTGTGTTCTTAGTACTTCTCTCGCAGCGTCTCTTGATGCTATGACCACTGAGTTTAAACAGCCAAGCTTAAGACTCATGACTGGTCCATATATTTTTGAGAGGTCCGCGAACGAGTGGTGTGGGTTCTTTCCGACTAGATGAATATTTCCGATTATGGGTAGCCGTGGAGGTCCTGGAGGTGAGATGGATACTTGACTAGCGCATCGTCGGGATCTTGCGGTGGTGAAGAAAAGAAAACATGATAAGATAAAACAGAAGAGGAGAAACATAGCTTGTCCTGAGATGATCTCCATTTGTGTTTCTTAAGTGATAGAAGAATACTATATTAAACTTTCTGAAAATAGCATAGATATATAGAGGGAAAAGTGAACTTGACAAAAAAGGAAATGGTGTAAAACTTTCCACGAAAAAAATACAAAACTCTTTTGGGACCGATCACAATAGAAAAGTATACGCACACAAGGGCGTATATTAAAAGTCGTTATGAACTAGTATAAGTCATGAACTAAATTACAAAAACTTAATTATATTATTGAGAAAATCACAATTTTGTTAGATGCTATCATTTTAAACTTGGAAAGTATTATACTAGAATTTTAAACTTTCAAACTATTTTTATTAATACATTAAACCTTCAAACTATTTTTCGCGTTTTTCTCCGACTTAAAATTTACTACAGGAAAGTTACCGGAAAACTAACGAAATTTATTAAGATCAAAACTTATATTCCTTTTTTTTAATGATGACAAAACTACTGTTTACTATACATATTTGTATAGACTTCAATATATTATTTATTTAGTAGATAAATTTTGTGTTGCACAAGTTTTTTTTGTTTTCACTACCAAAATTTTTTTTAAATTCCAAAGATTGAAGCTATTCCGAATCAAAAATTCGTTGGATATCACTGACAATAAATTTGTTGGTAATTTCCAAGAAATTCTCAACACTATTACAAGGTAACACCACACTGTTATTATCTTCTTATCTTCAATATTGGTGCTATAAAGACCCCATTAGATAGATACAAACCAACCAATCAAGCCAAGCTCAATTACGTGTTGTGTCATATTCAAGGGATCACAGCTTCCTGGAAATTTTGGATACAGCGGAATAAAGCCAATTACGAATTTTCTACTTTTGATCCAAACTGTTTTCCACACTGCTTTTTAAAATGGGAACCAGTTCGTTAATTAAACCCAAATCAAAACGATATTTCTGATTTAAATATGAAGATTAGCCAAAGATTAGTTTCAATAGCAAGAAGAAGAGATTGTGTCTTCCTAATTATTAGAAAACATGATTTTCCTTCCTGTTCATTACATTGATGTGAGCAATTGGTTTATGTATGTATGTGCATTAACAAAAAAGGGGTACTGGAAAAAAAAAACCATAAATTGGTGATGAAAATTCACTGACAGAGTTTAAGATATAACTTATGGCCAAAGTCAATATGGTCATCCTTCCTAGAAAATAATATAGAAGCGTTTGTGATGTTTTTAAATCTTAATCAGGTCATTTAGCTATTTGGTTTTGATATGAGCATGTGACTTTGATTTCAATCTTGTAACTGGAGCCGTCATTAACTTAAGTTGTCAAGGTGAAAGATAGATATTTAAGCAAAGTTTTTTATATAGGCCAAAGATGCAATCACATGTACGTACACCTGAACTAAAAGGGATAATTACTCTTAGTCCTAAATTATAAAAGGAAAAATATCAAACCTATAATTCTAATGTATAAAGGAAAACACTAAAACCCAATAATTCATATTCCGATCATTACTCGCCTCCTCGATTAAGAGTTTACTAGGACCTGACCCGCGGTGTGGACCGCGGGAATTTATTTTTTTATATTGAATTTTCTTTTTAAATGTTACAATTGTATATGAAATTGTTACAGTGTTGGTTTTACATATTTGAGATTTTAGTCGGTTTGTGAGTTGGTTTACATTCTGTTTTTGATTTTGTGAATCCATGAAAAGTTTGAGAGAGTATATTTTTCTTATCAAAATATCCCTAGTTTTATCAATACTTTCCCTAATTTAAACATTACGTCTTTTATAAAAGAGATAAGTTAGTTAAAACAATCATTGAAATTTGAAGTTGAGAAAATAGGAAGAGATCATGGGCATATCATAAAACGTTCTATAAAGCATATAAGGATAGAGGATTTTCTCCGTCGCACATTTATAGAGGAATGAGTTGATTGCTGAACTTGTCTTCTACAAACGGGTGAACAAAAGACTCAATAGTATCTCCGAAAACTACAAAAACATCAAACATAATGTATTAGTGTACTCCCAATATGTAAACATTATAATTTTTAAAAATTTATTGAATTCTTACTCAACACATATCCGATATTCATTTGGAATCTCTTATCATGTGGATTTATTGCTTCAATCGAGTTACCATAAATTTCGGTGATCCGATACCTAAGTTAACGCAAATCATTTAATATAATGTAGTATAACATATAAAATTCTTCTCTAACAATTTTTTCAGTTGATGTTCAATATCTTACTTGAACATGTCCTCTTTAACTTCCTTAAATTTGGGATCCACTATGATGTCGGAGATTCCATTTCCATTTGTAAGTTGATATGCATCTAATTTTTTTTTGGAAAAAAGGATTCAGAAATTTTCCATTTAATTGTAATTGTAATAAACTCTAAGCATAAATAATTAAAGATTATTATAAATTACCTCCGATTTTAATATGTTTCCAAAGCTTGAAGAGACTAACATTGACATTTTGAGGGCGGATCTTAAACCTATTGAAAATCTCATTTGCGTAGACATCGGTGGCAAAACAATCGATCTCTAAACCACTATTGCACTTTTACCAAATTACAGGCTGCTCTAATAGTTCTCGCAAAGCAGAACATATAATATGTAGAGAACATACCGGAAATCAGTGATCTTAAACGTGATGTGTCGATTTTTCAATTTCCATCTCTTAGGGCTAGTTTCTTCAGCAAAGCCCCTAATTTCACTCATTTTTGATATTGCTTCAAGAACATCAACTAAAACAAAATAAGACCATAATTTGAGATTGTTAAACACTTTAATGTTGATACTTTATATATACATATCCTTTAAATATTGATAAATCTGCTTAGTTTACTAACTTTTCGGAAAACTATCATGAACCTTGCCATCAATAACCTTTATGAATGAAGTATATCCCAACAAATTCGATCCGATGTGATTTGAAGAATGTTCTAACCATGTCTTCTCTGTGAAGAACATTCGGTAATAAAGTAAGATTTTTTTAATTTCTTCTTTTGCTTCCTTAACTCGAAATTTGTGGATGACATAGTTAATCCATTCTTTAAGATGATCATGAATATTGGTGGCTTAATACAAAATAATAAGAGAATATGTTAGAAAGAATACCATATTAAAACTCAAATTTATAATAGAAACTACTTTTCTTACCTCATTATCTCCTAAAATTAGTTCAATGGATGTTCCTTTAACCAGATGTGACTCAATCTAGGACCTGACCCGCATTGTGCACAGCGGGAAATTTATTTCTATTTATTGGATCAGAATTTTGATTAAAATGTTAAATTTGGAATTCAATTTGTTACATGTGTTAGTTTTACTTATTTTTGAAGTAAGTAGATGCGTAATTTGAATGGAGTTGTGTTTTTATTTTTTTGAATACATAGTTGGACAGAGAATAAAATAAATACTAAATTATCAGTTAGAACTTTGGTGTTTTTTCTTCACCATATTGAACTTTTAAGATTTCAGTTGTAATAAATAATTAGTTTCCAAAATTTGAAATTTACGTGATATATTCTTAAATCTCCGAAAATTTGTTATGCAATCTTGAAATCATATATATTTTCAGAATAAATAGATTAACTCGAATCAATTATATTTTTTTATATATGATCACAATTTAAATTTTGTAACTATAACAAATTGAATTTTCCGAGATCTTATATTAATGGTATTCGATTTTTTTTTTAATTTCTTTGTTGTTTAAAATTTTACTATGTTGTTTTTATGGATTACAATTTGCATTCATACACCTTTGTTAAGATCTCGAGTCTTACTTCTTTTTATAGAGAAGAATGGACTTGGGAATCAAGCTAAACATTTGAAATTTGTTTTGGCTCCAAACCAGAAAAATATTCAAATCCGAAAATATTCAGATTAATAGAATATTCGGATTGTTAAAATTATATATGTTAAGGTTTTAATTATAATAACTCATTAGTTTCCAAAATTTGAAATTTACATGCTATATTCCTAAATCTCCAAAAAATTTTTACGCAATCTTGAAATCATATATATTTTCGGAATAAATAGACTAACTCGAATCAATTATATTTTTATATATGATCACATTTTGAATTTTGTAATTATAACAAATCGAATATTTCGAGACCTTATATTAATGGTGTCCAATTTTTTTTAGTTTCTTTGTTGTTTAAAATTTTACTTTGTTGTTTTTATGGATTACAATTTGCATTTTGAAATTTGTTTTGGCTCCAAACCGAAAAAATATTCAAATTTGAAAATATTCGGATTGTTAAATTTATATATGTTAAGATTTTAGTTGTAATAAATCTTTAGTTTCCAAAATTTGAAATTTACGTGCTAATATTCCTAAATCTCCGAAAATTTGTTATGCAATCTTGAAATCATATATATTTTCGGAATAAATAGATTAACTCGAATCAATTATGTTTTTATATATGATCATATTTTGAATTTCGTAATTATAACAAATCAAATCTTTCAAAATCTTATATTAATGGTATCAGATTTTTTTTAAAAAATTTCTTTGTTGTTTAAAATTTTAATTTGTTGTTTTTATGGATTACAATTTGCATTCATACCATTACTAAGATCTCGAGTCTGAATAAAACTAAACATTTGAAATTTGTTTTGGTTCAAACCGAAAAAATATTCAAATTTGAAAATATTCGGATTGTTAAAATTATATATGTTAAAATTTTAATTTTAATAAATCATTAGTTTCCAAAATTTGAAATTTACGTGATATATTTTGGAATAAATTGATTAACTCAAATCAAATATGTTTTTATATATGATGACATTTTGAATTTCATAATTATAACAAATTGATTCTTTCGAGATCTTATATTAATGGTATCCGATTTTATTTTATTTCTTTTCACTCTACATTTTTTGTTCAAAACCTTTCCAAACCAAACAGCTGTCTCCTTGTCGATTTCATCACCATATGTGCAAATATTCCAACACAAAAGCATTAAAATGGCATTTGGAATGTATATATATGGTAAAACTAATGTCTTTGTTTTGTCATGATAGCTAATTATATCGAACTCCATCTATGAGAAACTGTGGTGATGAATGGTGTATCACTTTGAAAACATGATTCTGTATTTTTTTTAACATCACAATGTTCATCAAATTTTTGAAAAGTGACTATGTTATATATTTTGGGCTAAAATATAACCAAAAAGAAACAAAACATCATTATTCTAACTAAACCAAATTTTTTTTGTCTTAATTGTAAGCACTAAGCAAAGAAGAAACCAATGAGGAAAGAAAGATAAAGTTAGCAACTTGCACACAATTACAGATACATAAAAAGAAATTCCTAATAAGAACCTTAGGAAAATTGTAATTTGCAAGAACTTGACGTAGTTAACTCCGATGAACGGCTCTGCATCTGTAGGTGAAAAAAAAAAAAAAAAAAAAAAGAAAAGGTTAGATGAATAATAAAAGAAGAAGAACCAGAATAACAATAAGGTTTAATGCAGAGTATGGTAACGTAAAAAAGCGTT
Source organism: Barbarea vulgaris (assembly GCA_963667165.1). Lineage (NCBI taxonomy): Eukaryota > Viridiplantae > Streptophyta > Magnoliopsida > Brassicales > Brassicaceae > Barbarea > Barbarea vulgaris. Next base: position 9,179,858 of record OY763894.1, on the reverse strand, counting down.
GCGAGAGATGTTTTTCTTTAAATCTTTTTACATGATCGTTATCCATATTTTCTAGCAAACAGTAGAATAATTGAGTTAATATTCAAAAGCAATACAATTTACTATTGTATCCATTGTGCTATGTTCTTTACATTATCCAGTTTAAAAGGAACATGAACATGGATTCTCTGCATCATCCACTATCCTAAGAATCCACACGACATCCCAATTTTAGTATTTTCTTTACTAAAATCATCAATTGTATGCATATCTTTAGGCACAAACATATAAAGAACATTAATGGAGAAGCAAAACTTACTTATTTCTTTTATCCACATCTCCTTTGTTCTTTAGAGTCTTCACATTAAAAAGAGACATGAATGTTCGCTGCATCATTCATTCTTCTGCAAATCCTCATTAGAACCTGAAGTATACTTCATGTCTAGTTATTAAACAGAGAACATGAAAATGGAGATCTAGTAAGTATTACAATAGGCGTTAACACTAATGTAACATAACACATACCATTTTCCTCTGAGCCTGTTCATTGGTTAATCTCAACTACAAACATAAAGGAGAGGCCACAGAAGTATAATCAGAGGAACGTGAGTACATGTGACAGCAAAACAAAATGTAATACGTAGCCGCCAAATTATGGAAAAAGAATAACCAAAAAATAAAGAGGGATCAGATTGAGACAATGCTTATACTCCGGATCATCAACACAAACCGCAACGATCTTATCATCGTTTTCACCATTTATTATAAATCAAACTTAAGCAAGACATGATCAAGTTATTTGCATAAATAACTTGAATATAAAGTTACACAAATTAATAATAGTTTCTGCAAAATTTATAAAAAATAATGCATAATTAGAAACAACATGAATATAAAGTTACTCTCATGCTTAATGAGAAAGCGAAACTTTCTTTAACCGTGTGGGATACTCTTTTTAAGACCAAATCTGACAATGTTACATATCATTCATCTTCAAATCGAAAGAATAATAAGTAACTAAGATATGAATTAAAACAGTTGATACAGCCATTGACAATGGTCTCACGATTGGTCTAACGCAGTGCAGAGACAAAGTTAACTGGAGTCTGTAAAATTAAAGAAAGCAAATGTTGATCGGATCAAACACATCGCAAGAAAAAACACAGAGTTTAGCTTTGTCTTTAAACTCAAGACTTGGTTATATCACCTGTGTTAGAATTTCATGGAAGTATATGCAGAGACTTGAACGTCACAACATGACTTTCTCCGTTGACTTGTTCATTCCAAAAGGAGAAAATAACAACTTGTCACTACATTTTAAGAGAAGAAGATAATGCAATTATTCTATACTGTGAACGCGATCGATATATTTTGCACCGTTTCTTCCAACGACCCTTCTGGCCACACTTGTGCTAAAATTCAAACTCAATCAACGAATCAGACTTATAGTCATTATAAAGATAGCACATACCTTTTGTGAAACATAAATTAACTGGAGGACGTTGGTCTTTGCAGAAAAGGATTTAAACAAACATAAGACATATATAAATAAAACTATTCCATAAACTGCTATCTATAAACTGAAACAAACCGTTGAATATATGGTCTCCTGATTTGTGATAAAATGAGGCGCCATATAGCCCTTGCCAAACTGTACCAAATAAATAAGTTTCAGGAACCGCATAAACTCAACGGTTTGCAAGTGAATCTGATACTAAAAAGTAAATGAATTTATCGACCTTGTAACTGGTAGATGCTCTGAAACATGTGGAATCTTCTTTTTAACTATCCCATTTTTTCTGAAAAAAAAATTAGAAGAAAACTTATTAAGAATGATTATAAGGCTTTCTGAAAGCATGAAGAACAAAGACATTAGCACAGAGTGGTTAACATGACCTGCACATTAGAAACAGACCCAAATCAGTTTCATTCTCAAGCACATAAACCTCCATCTATTTCCCATTGAATGGAGCCAGTCTTCATCAGGGTCATCTTTTCTGATCGCTTTAGCTGTCTGAAGCAAATGCTCATCCATATCAGTATCATTGTCGTAGATAAACTCATTCAAAAGCTCACTACATTCCCAAATGCTCATCTCAGTACGGTTTAGCTTCCCCTATTCTTCCCTCCTCTTCCTCACGAAACCTGCAACAACTTGTAACTCTTCTTTAGTTAGTTTCTCCAAAGTCGAGTGTGATTATTAGTGAAAACACACAACACTTGTTTCATCATAATCAACACAATCAGTTCCATTGTTCACCTAATTCGTATAATAAACATAAACAAAGGATCTAATGGATTACCAACAAAACAAAAAAAAATGAATATGTACCTATGTTTCAGATTAACCGCATAACTATGAAAAAGAAGAATTTGGACATAAACTCAAAACACAATTCACCTTGACAGGAGCAAGATTCCATTTTCGTTAACACATACATTCTCCATTGTTAAACTAACATATGCAAGAGTAGAGTCAGTCCCACATGCAGTCATGATACTTTCAGGTTCCATAGTTAACTACAAAACAACAAATATGGAACTTAACACTGACAAAAAGGTAATAATAGCGCACAACTAATCAAGTTCCTAAGCAGAGAAGTTAATAAACTGAAAAAGATGTCTACGGGTAATAAAAACTCGTCTCATATACTTGCAACTTCCCAAAGAGATCATAGAACAATGTTTCTCTAAGATATAAGGTTTAGCTATCAAAAAGTTACATGATTGCATTTAGACAGAGAACATGAAACCAATGATTGGTTATAGATTAAGTACTCATGGTACATCAAGTGAGTAGATGCTTGCTTTTTTAATAACAATGGCTTTTGAATACGTGTAGCCTCTAAGCTAAAATCAATAACGCTTATGGCCTCTCTTAAGATCAATCCTAAGATTTCCCTTGATGTAATTTAATCAATTATTAGCAAAAAGGAAGAACATTGCAGCAAATCAAATTCAAGAAAGCAAAAATGAACCTGGGGCTTTGTTGAAGAAGACGTTAGTCTACTTGTGCATCATATCTCAGCTTTACCTACACAATTAACAACAATATAATCATTTAGATCTGTCTAATCACAACTGAAAATGGTCACCATGTTGTTGACCAAAGAAAAAAAAACAGTCACCATGTCTCTTGCAGTCTTTCCATTTGTTGTACAGCTGTCTTTGTCATCCCTCCACTTCAATTTCCTCCTCCTGATCTTCTTTCTTCCCTCCCTGCACATATATATTTTTTCCTGCATTTTAATCATTAAACGATCACCGTTACTCTTTCATGCATAAATGAATTTCAATGGAATCTGAACTCTGAGATTGTACCTTTGTCCAGATAAGACCCAGGAACTGACTGGTCACATCTTCTGATATCAACAGGTTATGTATGCTATAGAAATAAAAGGAGAAGATCTATAAATTATACCTTTTGATTTTCATTTAGTAAAGATAACATGTGAAAAGATCTTCAAACTCCCATATTCTTATTCCCTTTGTCTTATTTCTTGTTATCTAAGGAGAATTCACCTGAATCCTTATCCCTGAAGAACCACAGTTCGGTGATTTATTTGCCGAGGATGATGATTTAGAGAGGATGACGATTTAGAGCGATGATGATTCTGACGGCTAAACTGTATGCAATTCATCTAAAGTAAGAACATATGATGAAAATGGAGATTCCACCGTAATGTCACCAAAATCTGATAAATATATGATGAAAATATAAAATATACTGGAATCAACTGATATATTTTACACAGCAATCAAGCACTTACCCTGATATATCCAACCAAGTTCATCGTCTTCATCCAGCCTTTGAATCTTTCCATTCAGATTAAACTCCAAATCAACTCCATCCTGACCCTATGATTGGTGAAGTCAAATATATATATAAGTAAATCTCTCTTTTGTTAATGTATTTTTACGTGATTGATGAGGAATAACACTTTCAGATCTCTCCTCAAGTTTCAAAAATGAAAAACCGATTTAGCTACTTTCTCCTCCTACTGTAACGATTTGAATCTGAAAAAACCTTTTGAGATGTTGAGCTGTTGAGTAGACAGGGAGATCTGAAAAACTCTGTTGGTGAAATTCAGAGGCAGATCCAATTCTGGCGTCGGTGCCTTCTTCCCACAGTCTTTCCATGATTATCAATCAAACTTCTAAGCCAACACAAAGATCAATTATCAATCAAATCGTATGTAATACACTAATACATAAAAAGAAAGAGAAAACCTGGTTGTAGTAAGGATAACATGCGATAAGATCTTCTTCATCTTGTTCCCCACGATCATCTCAACCATGGATTCTCTGAACTCTCTGCAGCTCCCATATTCTTCTTCGATTCATGGGACATTCTTCCCTATGTCTTCTTTCTAGCGTTCTTAAGAAAATTCACTAAAATGAGTTCGGTTATTTTTTGCAGAGAAGGATGATTTAGAGAAGAACATTCGTTTGACGGCGAAGCCTAAATCACACTAATCCCAGTTACAAACTAAAAATATAAACCTAAATTAATTAAAAGAATTTGACCCAGTTAATAGAGAGGATCCGCGTGTTTTATAATTGGGTTACTGGATACTATTTGGTTTTATAATTGGATTAATAGTACTGATAACTTACGATATACCTTATGATAATATCTTAGGATTAGTTGAAAGAGACCGAAAATTAATACCATGGCATTTTTTCAGAAAAATTTACCCTTTCTGATTTGAGAAATCATTTTAGAAAGTGACTAATTGAGTGGCAATTGCTGTAAATATAGAGTCAATTTCGATTTATTTCTTAAATGTAATGCTTAAATGTTATAGTACTGATCCTTAAACTCCAATTTCGGGTAGGTCTCTAGAAGCTTCCACATATTCCACCATGTTTCCCTCTTCAAATGGTTTGTCCTACATGCCCTAGTGTAAATATTTCATCACAGTTGAAACAAATTAAAACCTTTTGTTCGTCACTCCACCATATATCAACTAAAAAGAAATGGTAGAAACATTTTCAGTATGTTTTTGGAATTTCTTTATTAAGAGACATATGGTCTCATATTGTAATTAGGAAATTGCCATTGTATAGTTAGGCACAACCTAAACATCTTGTTGAATAAGAAAACCTTTTATACCGATATAGTTTTCTTGACATGGTATCAGAGCATAACCTATATTTTTAGGTCTAATCGATCTTCTCTCTCTGATTTACTCTTTTATTCTTCGTTTTTAATCTTCTTTCTTTGACCTTTGTATTTTCGATCATTCTGTCGAATTACAATCTCAGTTTTTCTACAAACTTAATCATGTCTGATGATGATGTCTCACGAGTTGGTCACGATTCGTCTATTATCTCGAAAAATCGCACACGGGCTGAGTCTACACTCCGTCGGATCGATCCATACGACTTATCGTCTGGTGATAATCCAGGAGCAATAATCTCACAGCCCCAGTTGCGAGGCTCCAATTATGACGAATGGTCGATGAACTTACGCCTTGCTCTACGCGCGAGGAAGAAGTTTGGTTTCGCTGAAGGCTCCATTCCTAAGCCCGACAATACCTCCGATGATCTCGAAGATTGGTGGGCCAATAACGCTATGGTTGTTTCTTGGATCAAACTCACCATTGCACCAGATTTGAGTAGCTCGTTATCACATCACGAGATTGCTCATGATTTATGGACGCATATAGAAAAGCGTTTTTCTGTCAAGAATGGGCAACGAGTACAGCGACTTAAAACTGAGCTGACAAATTGTCAACAGAAGGGTACGGCTGTGGAAGCCTATTAGGGAAGATTAACGAAGCTATGGACGGGTCTTGCGGATTTTCAAAGAGCTCAAATGGCTGACGAAATTGCGCGAGAACGAGAGGAGGATAAGCTCCATCAGTTCTTGATGGGTCTTGATGAAACTTTGTTTGGAGCGGTGAAGTCATCTTTGCTTTCGCGGGATCCTTTACCATCTTTAGATGAAGCATACCAGGTGGTAACACAGGATGAGGAATCTAAACGTGCTAGTAGGATGATGGAGGAACGTCATGAAGGTGTGAGTTTTGCGGTACAAGCTTCTTCGCGTTTGAAACAACACAAGGAGCTTCGTGATCCATCGGCTTTATGTTCGAGCTGTGGGAGAACAGGACATTTAGCAGATAATTGCTTTCGGAAAATAGGTTATCCATGGTGGTGGGGTGATCGTCCGCGCTCTAAAGGCCCGACTTCACACCTTTACCTACGCCCAGTGGTGATAAGCGTGTTGACTCGGTTCAAGCTAACCATGTGACTGCTCTACCCTCGGTTGCTTCGAGAAATGTGGCTATTACGGCGGCATATCGTGTTGGGTTTACCGGCTTGAATGATCACCAATGGAAAACTTTGGTTCAAATGCTTCATGATCGCAGCCCTGACACTAATACTCATCTCTCGGGTACGTACTTTCTTGAATCTTGGATCATTGATACAGGGGCTTCTAACCATATGACTGGGAACTTAGATTTTCTTATGGATATTTGTGACATGCCGCCTGTGTTCATTAAACTACCGGATGGTCGTTATACTACGGCTAATAGACAAGGGAGAGTATCACTAGGACCGAATTTGCAGTTGGTAAATGTGTTCTTCGTAGATGGGTTACAGTGTCATCTAATCTCGGTTTCTCAGTTGACTAGGGATAGAGGCTGTATGTTCCAGATATCTGATCGTCTTTGTGTTGTCCAGGACCGCATCTGAAACGACCGCACTCGTTTTTTTTTTTTTTAAACAATTAATTATTATTCCCATAAATAATAATTAACTTCCCCAAACAAATATTATTTACTCACTCCAACAACAAAATACCCTTTTTAAAACAACCGAAAGGATATTAAAACGATCGATCTTTCCAGAATACGACAACTTGAGTTGAGAGTCGAAGTTGGTCTGTATAGCCACCTTGGCTTTCATAGACAATTTCTGTTGTCTACAACGGTTCTCGATAACGAGAAACCGGACTCGAGATCGATAGTTCATTTATCCAAAAATACTAAACGACACAAAAACCTTTTTAAAGCGGAAGACTCTTAAACAAACAACCGAGTTCCCTAGATCATCCCCTCTTCTTCGCCATAATTCCACGGTCACACAAACTCTTTTCCTGCATCAAACAAAGGAGATGCATAAGTATTTCAACAAATACTTAGTGAGGCAATCCTCCCGTCTACAAGCTATACACACAAACGATTAAAATTATTCAACGCATTAAACACGAAAATACCGCAAATAAATCAACCAACTCAAGAAACACTCGATCTAGATCCCCCAGAGATCATACGGCCTACAATCATGCAAACACATCAAATAACTCAATCGCTTAGATAAGCTTATGGTCCTGCACTCACCTTTAGCCACGCACGGAAATTCCCAAAACTTCCCGGAATGAATAAACTTCAATTCCCAAAACGCTTGCCTAACAAATAAACCAAAACGAAACTTTAAACACAAGAAACGAACACGGAAAACGGCCAGAACGACCAGATCGATCGATCCTGGTCAGGATCGATCGATCCCACCAAACGGGACACACCAGATCGATCGATCCTGACCAGGATCGATCGATCCACCACCAGATCGATCGATCCTGGACCGGATCGATCGATCCCAACTTGCGTGAGCTTCTCAGATCGACCAAACAAGGCCAGATCGATCGATCCTGACCAGATCGATCGATCTACACCAGATCGACCAACCCGATCACCTTCACCACTTACGCGCCTCGAAACAAAACATGAATAAATCAATAACTAACCGTTGAAATCTTAATCCCACCGTTGAAATCTTAATCCCAAAGTTTCAAGATGATCCGTCAACAGACGAACTCGCGATTGCCCTTTGAATCCACGTTGGTCCGGTTCGCGTCTGAAACAGAGCGCCTCACGGAAACGTGAATAACTTTTATAATACTAACTCAAATTCAATTCCGCAAATTGGTAAATCTATCTATAAGACTTAACTACAACTGCACAAAAATTCGCTACCTTTGCAAACGATTTGCTAGGTCAAACTCCTTTTTCCTTCTCACCCACGAAACAGCTCTCCAACTTACTCCTCTCGAGACTCACACGCCCACTCAGCCACCAAGACTCACCTCCTCCCTTGCTCTCCACGCCCTCACACACAGCCACAAGACTCACCTCCTCTTGCTCTCCACGCTCACACAGCACCAGCTCCCAACTCCCTTCTTTGCTCTCCACACCACACAAACAAGCTTCAACCTCACTCTTTTCTCTCTTTTCTCCTTCTTCTCTCCTTGTCTCCAACTCTCTTTCTCTTCTTTTGCAGGTGAAGTGTCGGCAGTTTTTGGAGGCTGCAGGAGAATAATGGAGAGGTGGGGAGGGTGGCTGCATAAGCCTCTTTCTAGGGGTGGAAAAATGAGGAAAGGTGATGGGGACCTCTAGGGAGTAGGCTGCTAGGTAGGGGGTAGGCTAGGTAGGGAGGTTGGAAGCTAATGCTGAATTCAGCTTAAACTTATTTAGCATTTGATCCTTGAACTTTCCAAAAGTTCACAAGGTGACACCAAACTTCTCAATCGATCCCGCACACCCCTACGGAAAAATGCGGCGTAACTTCCAAATTACTTCTCAAATTCCCGGAACATTTTCCAGAGAATCTACGCATAAATCCCGGTTATTATTCCGAAATTCCATTTTCCGGAACACGGGCGTTACAATTCTCCCCCACTAACATAGATTCGTCCTCGAATCTACGGCACAGTTCATTCCCAATGAACTCGACCACACATCGTTGCAACGATCCCTACCCTCTCATGGTCAACCCGATCATACAACTCTACCTTTCCAACAACTCCGTGAACCTTCTAGCGTCAACTTGCTTCAGAGAACTTTTGACAAGAGTTAGATAAGATAGCTTTTAATACTTAGCCATTCTTTTTTTTTTTAGCGATTCCTCATGACGAACGTAATAAAACAAACAAGTACCATACGTTCGAGAATCGGATCTACCGCAAAGAACTGCTCATGAGCCATCCGATCAAACCACTTATCTCATTTTCCCTTAACAAGTTTAACTAGAAACACGATTCCATTCCCAAGTCACAACCCAACCACTCTTGAGATCTCTATTCAGCCGTTATGCTTATATGCACGTTATAGACATACATTGCTCCCAACTCATACTCGTACCACTCCCACCCTCTGTGCAATGCACTCTGGGCTCTGGGTACCTCATGCCACTCTCTCTTACAGGCCACAAAGTCCTGCAAGCTATCGGCATCCAACCTATACCACTCCCACTCTCAGGACTCGTCAGCCCTTCGAGTTCTGGGTATAGCAACCATACCACTCGCAGGTCACAAAGACCTTCAAGCTATGGGTATCACACTCATAACACTCCCACTCTCAGGACTCACAAGTCCTTCGAGCTCTGGTATCCGGGGAAATCCTCATCCCCGCCTCTGGAGAAATCCATCTCCCATGAGTCGTACAGGACCCACCAGTCCTTGGAGCAAGCAAGTCTAACGTCTATAAGCATGTCCGACCGAATCTATCTCACAGAGTCCACTCGCCACATCACATGGTGACACTCACCAACCATATTCCCATCCCGGAATATCAGCCTATCATATAACCACTACACAGGTTATCTTAAGGTATAACCACTCATTCAAGGTATTCCATTTATCCTTGTTCGAAGGATGATTCCAATTTATACTCTAATAAACTTTTCTTTACTCACATGACATCACCAAGTCATAAACTCATAAGAATACTTCTCTTATTCAATTTCACATAATATTCACCGTATACAACATGACATACAGCTCAAAATGTGAAATTTGAAACCATCGATGGAAACTCAAGCCTCAGCTTGCTTCTCGAACCACTTTTTAAATCTCGTTTCCATCCTTGCCTCTGGTTCCCAAGTCTCCTCCTGCACACCATCACAATCCCATAACACCCTCAACATTGGAATCTTCTTCCGACGAAGCTCTTTGACCCTCCTTTCGAGAATCCTCAAAGGTCTCGCCTCAACGGTCATATTAGGCTGAAGATCTGTCGGAAACTCTTCCAATACCTCATCATTCTTATGTAAGCATTTCTTCAGCATCGACACATGGAAGACCTTGTGAAGTGCTCGCATAACCTCCGGTAACTCCAACCGATATGCAATCGGGCCAACTCTCTCAACAAACTTGAACGGACCCAAATACCTCGGACTTAACTTAGTCTCAGTAATGGATCTGTTCGGACCCCGCAATAATGCCATCTTGAGATATACCCTATCTCCCACCTCAAACTCGAGGTCTTTTCTCCTCTTATCGACATAACCCTTTTGCCGATCTTGGGCTTCCTTCATGTTCAGTTTCAAAACTCGGATCTTCTCCGTAGTCTCCTGAACAAAAATCTGCACCCCACATACTCCTCTCCCCCACCTGGGTCCAACACAAGGGTTTACGCATGGCCTCCCATAGAGTGCCTCGTATGGGGCCATCCCAATGCTTGCCTGGTAGCTATTCTTGTAAGCAAACTCTGCCAAGCTCAAGTGGTCCACCCAATGACCACCCCAGTCAAGCACACACATCCTCAGCAAATCCTCAAGAGTCTGGATGGTCCTCTCGGACTGCCCATCCGTCTGAGGGTGATATGCCGTACTTAAGTGCACCCTAGTGCCCATCTCTTCCTGGAATACCTTCCAGAACTTCGAAGTGAACTTAGGGTCCCGGTCTGACACTATACTCACCGGTACTCCATGAAGTCTCACTATCTCCTGCACATATTTCCTAGCCAGAACCGTAGCTCCATCGGTTTTCTTAATGGCTAGAAAATGCGCCGACTTGGTCAGTCGATCAACAATGACCCAAATAGCATCCTTGGTCCGAGAAATAGGTAACCCAACTACGAAATCCATCGTAATCATATCCCACTTCCACTCGGGAATGGGTAAACTCCGCAACAGCCCGCTTGGAACCTGATGCTCTGCCTTCACTAACTGGCACACATCGCACGCTGCGACCCATTTAGCAACATCCTTTTTCATCCCGACCCAAAGATAATACCATTTCAAATCACGGTACATCTTAGTCGCTCCTGGGTGAATCGAAAACTTGCTCGCATGTGCCTCACTCATAATCTCTCGCTTCAACTCCTCATCCTTGGGTAAACACACCAGCCCATGCACAAGAATAGTCCCATTAGCTGAGACATGATACTCTGAACCCTCAGCTTTGGAGGCCTTAATCAACTCTTCATCTTTTCCCTGAGCCAACCGAACTCTACTCAGAAGATCTGCCTGATTAGTCGCCTCCAAGCCCAACGGTTCCTGAGATATAGCACACAACCTCAATGTGCTAATCTCTCACACCAAGGACTCCATGTCCCGCTCACTAGCCGAAGATACTCGCTTGCAACTCAGGGCATCAGCAACCAAATTTGCTTTACCAGGATGGTAAGCTATCTCCAGATCATAATCTGCCATTAACTCCATCCAACGCCTCTGCCTCGAATTCAATTCGGGCTGCGTAGAAATGTACTTCGGGCTCTTATGATCTGTAAACACCAGTGGCTGTTTTGGAGTTCGGCTCTCCCGACTCCACCATGGTGTAAACCCTAGGTGTCACTGCAGCCCGCCTAACTGTCGGCACTGCCGCTACCACTCCCTGCAGCAACCTGGGACATTTCGGCTTGATATGCCCTGGCTCCCTACAGTGGTAACACACCCGAGTATCCCTGACCACTCTACCTTTCTGAGGGTAACTTGTAACCCTATGGTCCTTGCTTCCGCATCCGAAGCATTCCTGACCACCTTGGTTACCCTTGGAAGAACCTTCCCACTTCCGCTTCTGCCCATGCACCGGCTTACCGCCATTGCTAGGACCGGACTGATGTGGAGGCTCTCTTGCCCGAAGAATTGGGCTGACCGCCACAACCACATCTCTTAGGCCCTCCTCAAGCACCGCGGCCTTTTCTACCAATTCTCCAACCGTGTCAAACGATCTCATTAGACACTGGTTCCTCAACTCGGCCTGAAGACCTATCAGAAACCGCCTCACCTGGCCCTGCTCATCAGCCAGGATATGACCCCCATACACTCTGAGACGGTTAAACTCCGCCTCATACTTCCGAACCGACCGGTTCCCTTGAGTTAACCCAAGAAAACGACTCTCCATCCGGTCCAATGCCTCTTGGGGGAAGTACTTGGAGTTAAACTCCACTACGAAATCCTCCCAAGACATCTCTGCTTGGACCCTCCGTGCCGCAACACCTCTCCACCAGAGATGTGCGTCACCCTCCAGATAGTGAACTGCGAGATCCACCTGATATCCTTCTGGACATCTGATCGAACGGAAATTCTGCTCCATCCGCATCCTCCACTCATCTGCCTCTTCAGGCTTGGCACCACCTTGAAAGAACCTCGTGCCAATCCTCTGCAGCTGCTCCATCATCTTAAGGTATGATGGGCGCTCTTCTGCAACCACAACCCTTGGTTGCGCCTCAACTACCGGTGGTGCAACTGGAGCCTGCACTGGTACCCTTTCCGGTAACCGCTCCAACATCAAGGCCAAGGAGTTCGCAAGAGGACCCTCTGGGACCGGAGCCACTCCTGCTGCCACACCCGCAGCACCCGCTGGACCTCCAGCAACACCGGCACCAACACCGGCCGCACCCTCCGTCCCAACTTGATCCTCATACGAGTTCCCGACCTGCTCGATCGTAACACTCTGTGTCACACTCTCCTCAACCACCAGAGCCCTCGCGTTCCTCCAACCGCGACCTCTACCTCTTTTAGCCAACTATACCCAATAGTTGACTCTTTGATCAAACCTAACTACCACAGAAGCCGGCTCAACAACATACCCGAACTTCCATGGTTTAGATTAACCGATCAAACCACGGTTAATTTCCTAACCCAACCAAACCCATGGTCCCGATTTAACTTTAAAAACAGTAATTCCTCAATTGAATTACTTTAATCCGTTTCACGGATTAACCCGACCCAAACCGAACACCACAGGTTAAATCACATAAAATATTATGTGATTAAAACCTTGGCCCCAAAAGATTATTCCAAGAGTCTTTAACCAACCACAACAAGCAATTATGCAACACAAAACAACTTACCGTGGAATCTCTTTAAAGGCTCGAAGAGGATGATCTAAAACTCCATACTCAAACAATTGACTAACTCACATAATCGATTCAACTCAAATACTCATGCTTCTCAAAGCACCAAAAATTAAATCCAACCCAATTTAATTTTTTCTAAACCCGTCCTAGAGCCGTAATTGCTCTGATACCAAATTGAAACGACCGCACTCGTTTTTTTTTTTAAACAATTAATTATTATTCCCATAAATAATAATTAACTTCCCCAAACAAATATTATTTACTCACTCCAACAACAAAATACCCTTTTTAAAACAACAGAAAGGATATTAAAACGATCGATCTTTCCAGAATACGACGACTTGAGTTGAGAGTCGAAGTTGGTCTGTATAGCCACCTTGGCTTTCATAGACAATTTCTGTTGTCTACAACGGTTCTCGATAACGAGAAACCGGACTCGAGATCGATAGTTCATTTATCCAAAAATACTAAACGACACAAAAACCTTTTTAAAGCGAAAGACTCTTAAACAAACAACCGAGTTCCCTAGATCATCCCCTCTTCTTCGCCATAATTCCACGGTCACACAAACTCTTTTCCTGCATCAAACAAAGGAGATGCATAAGTATTTCAACAAATAATTAGTGAGGCAATCCTCCTGTCTACAAGCTATACACACAAACGATTAAAATTATTCAACGCATTAAACACGAAAATACCGCAAATAAATCAACCAACTCAAGAAACACTCGATCTAGATCCCCCAGAGATCATACGGCCTACAATCATGCAAACACATCAAATAACTCAATCGCTTAGATAAGCTTACGGTCCTGCACTCACCTTTAGCCACGCACGGAAATTCCCAAAACTTCCCGGAATGAATAAACTTCAATTCCCAAAACGCGTGCCTAACAAATAAACCAAAACAAAACTTTAAACACAAGAAACAAACACGGAAAACGGCCAGAACGACCAGATCGATCGATCTACACCAGATCGACCAACCCGATCACCTTCACCACTTACGCGCCTCGAAACAAAACATGAATAAATCAATAACTAACCGTTGAAATCTTAATCCCACCGTTGAAACTCAACCTCCAAATGTCCTGAAGCTAACTTCAAAGTTTCAAGATGATCCGACGACAGACGAACTCGCGATTGCCCTTTGAATCCACGTTGGTCCGGTTCGCGTCTGAAACAGAGCGCCTCACGGAAACGTGAATAACTTTTAGAATACTAACTCAAATTCAATTCCGCAAATTGGTAAATCTAGATATAAGACTCAACTACAACTCCACAAAAATTCGCTACCTTTGCAAACGATTTGCTAGGTCAAACTCCTTTTTCCTTCTCACCCACGAAACAGCTCTCCAACTTACTCCTCTCGAGACTCACACGCCCACTCAGCCACCAAGACTCACCTCCTCCCTTGCTCTCCACGCCCTCACACACAGCCACAAGACTCACCTCCTCTTGCTCTCCACGCTCACACAGCACCAGCCCCCAACTCCCTTCTTTGCTCTCCACACCACACAAACAAGCTTCAACCTCACTCTTTTCTCTCTTTTCTCCTTCTTCTCTCCTTGTCTCCAACTCTCTTTCTCTTCTTTTGCAGGTGAAGTGTCGGCAGTTTTTGGAGGCTGCAGGAGAATAATGGAGAGGTGGGGAGGGTGGCTGCATAGGCCTCTTTCTAGGGATGGAAAAATGAGGAAAGGTGATGGGGACCTCTAGGGAGTAGGCTGCTAGGTAGGGGGTAGGCTAGGTAGGGAGGTTGGAAGCTAATGCTGAATTCAGCTTAAACTTATTTAGCATTTGATCCTTGAACTTTCCAAAAGTTCACAAGGTGACACCAAACTTCTCAATCGATCCCGCACACCCCTACGGGAAAAATGCGGCGTAACTTCCAAATTACTTCTCAAATTCCCGGAACATTTTCCAGAGAATCTACGCATAAATCCCGGTTATTATTCCGAAACGACCGCACTCGTTTTTTTTTTTTAAAACAATTAATTATTATTCCCATAAATAATAATTAACTTCCCCAAACAAATATTATTTACTCACTCCAACAACAAAATACCCTTTTTAAAACAAACGAAAGGATATTAAAACGATCGATCTTTCCAGAATACGACGACTTGAGTTGAGAGTCGAAGTTGGTCTGTATAGCCACCTTGGCTTTCATAGACAATTTCTGTTGTCTACAACGGTTCTCGATAACGAGAAACCGGACTCGAGATCGATAGTTCATTTATCCAAAAATACTAAACGATACAAAAACCTTTTTAAAGCGGAAGACTCTTAAACAAACAACCGAGTTCCCTAGATCATCCCCTTTTCTTCGCCATAATTCCACGGTCACACAAACTCTTTTCCTGCATCAAACAAAGGAGATGCATAAGTATTTCAACAAATACTTAGTGAGGCAATCCTCCCGTCTACAAGCTATACACACAAACGATTAAAATTATTCAACGCATTAAACACGAAAATACCGCAAATAAATCAACCAACTCAAGAAACACTCGATCTAGATCCCCCAGAGATCATACGGCCTACAATCATGCAAACACATCAAATAACTCAATCGCTTAGATAAGCTTACGGTCCTGCACTCACCTTTAGCCACGCACGGAAATTCCCAAAACTTCTCGGAATGAATAAACTTCAATTCCCAAAACGTGTACCTAACAAATAAACCAAAACAAAACTTTAAACACAAGAAACGAACACGGAAAACGGCCAGAACGACCAGATCGATCGATCCTGGTCAGGATCGATCGATCCCACCAAACGGGACACACCAGATCGATCGATCCTGACCATGATCGATCGATCCACCACCAGATCGATCGATCCCAACTTGCGTGAGCTTCTCAGATCGACCAAACAAGGCTAGATGTATCGATCCTGGCCAGATCGATCGATCCTGACCAGATCGATCGATCTACACCAGATCGACCAACCCGATCACCTTCACCACTTACGCGCCTCGAAACAAAACATGAATAAATCAATAACTAACCGTTGAAATCTTAATCCCACCGTTGAAACTCAGCCTCCAAATGTCCTGAAGCAAACTTCAAAGTTTCAAGATGATCCGTCGACAGACGAACTCGCGATTGCCCTTTGAATCCACGTTGGTCCGGTTCGCGTCTGAAACAGAGCGCCTCACGGAAACGTGAATAACTTTTAGAATACTAACTCAAATTCAATTCCGCAAATTGGTAAATCTAGATATAAGACTCAACTACAACTCCACAAAAATTCGCTACCTTTGCAAACGATTTGCTAGGTCAAACTCCTTTTTCCTTCTCACCCACGAAACAGCTCTCCAACTTACTCCTCTCGAGACTCACACGCCCACTCAGCCACCAAGACTCACCTCCTCCCTTGCTCTCCACACCCTCACACACAGCCACAAGACTCACCTCCTCTTGCTCTCCACGCTCACACAGCACCAGCCCCCAACTCCCTTCTTTGCTCTCCACACCACACAAACAAGCTTCAACCTCACTCTTTTCTCTCTTTTCTCCTTCTTCTCTCCTTGTCTCCAACTCTCTTTCTCTTCTTTTGCAGGTGAAGTGTCGGCAGTTTTTGGAGGCTGCAGGAGAATAATGGAGAGGTGGGGAGGGTGGCTGCATAGGCCTCTTTCTAGGGGTGGAAAAATGAGGAAAGGTGATGGGGACCTCTAGGGAGTAGGCTGCTAGGTAGGGGGTAGGCTAGGTAGGGAGGTTGGAAGCTAATGCTGAATTCAGCTTAAAGTTATTTAGCATTTGATCCTTGAACTTTCCAATAGTTTACAAGGTGACACCAAACTTCTCAATCGATCCCGCACACCCCTACGGGAAAAATGCGGCGTAACTTCCAAATTACTTCTCAAATTCCCGGAACATTTTCCAGAGAATCTACGCATAAATCCCGGTTATTATTCCGAAATTCCATTTTTCGGAACACGGGCGTTACAGCATCACACAGATGGTGATTGGAGCGAGAGTTGAACGGAATGGTCTCTATTTCTTTAGAAGTATGGCGGTTGCAGCAATGGCACAAGTTTCGGACCAACAACCCGTAGACATGTGGCATCGACGCTTAGGCCATCCAGCTTCTCAAACAATGGAGATGATGAAGTTGTCGTTTTCTAGTAGTAGTAGTGATAATTTTGATTCAAAGTCCTGCGACGTTTGTATTCGTGCTAAACAAACGCGAGATTCTTTTCCTTTGAGCATTAATAAGACTTCTACGGTTTTTGAACTTGTTCATTGTGATTTGTGGGGTCTTTACCGGACGACTTCGATTTGTGGATCAAAATACTTCCTAACGATCGTTGATGACTACTCTAGAGCGGTGTGGATTTATCTCTTACCGAATAAGACACAAACCTCGACTACTTTACGAAATTTTATCTCTTTGGTGGAACGTCAATTTGATAAAAAGGTGAAGACAATCAGAAGCGATAAAGGGTCTGAGTTCTTAAGTCTTGGTAATTTTTTCACACGAGACTTCGTGTGTTGGTACTCCGCAACAGAACGGTCGAGTTGAGCGGAAACATCGACATATACTAAATGTCGTGAGAGCACTGAGATTTCAGGCTCACTTACCGGTTGAATTTTGGAGTTTTTGTGCCCTTATGGCGGGCTATTTGATCAATCAAACTCCTTCATCAATTTTAAATGGAAAGACTCCGTTTGAATTGTTATACGATCATCCACCTCCGATGAATCATTTGCGTGTGTTTGGGTGCCTCTTCTATGTGCACAATCAACGTCATGGTGGTGATAAATTTGTTTCTAGAAGTAACAAGTCTGTTTTTTTGGGATATCCATTTGGCAAGAAAGGATGGAAAGTGTATGACTTGGAGACTGGTGTTGTGTCTGTTTCGCGTGATGTGGTGTTTTTGGAGACAGAATTTCCGTTAACTTCCTCGGTTTCGAATTCCTCTCCACCAACACAACCTCTCTCTCTCTCTCTGGGGGTTGTATAACGGAGGACGGTGATGATTTTCTAGAACAGGTGCCAACTCGTTCCGCACCAGTCCCGGTGTCTCCTCTTTTGACTCCTACGACGTCGCCTCCTCCAGCTGAGATCTCGAGTTCCTCTTCTTCGCTGGCTGAGCTCCCGTCTCCTCTTGCAGCTACAAAATCACCTTCCTCCACTACAAGGACGCCTCCTCCCAAAATTGTGTCTCCTCAGGCTGTTGAGCCTTCACCAGTGATCTCATCTCCGGTGCGAGAGGCGGTTGTGACGGAAAATGTTGAACCACCATTAGGCAAAGGCCAACGCCAAAAGTTTCCATCGACGAAACTGCAGGGTTATGTGACCAATACAACATATGTCGGATCTGATAGTGATTTCGTTGACTCCTCGTGGTATCCGATTGACTCCTATGTTGATAGTTCAAATTTTTCTGCGCATCATCGAGCCTTTATTGCGGCTGTTACTGCCGGTGTCATTCCTCGGACATATGCTGAAGCCTTTGAAGATGAAAATTGGCGAGGTGCGGTTCGGGGCGAGATAGATGCACTTGAAGAGAATGGTACATGGACGGTTGAATCTCTACCTCCGGGAAAGAAAGCTCTCGGGTGTAAATGGGTGTTCACGATAAAATATAGGTCTGATGGTTCCCTCGAAAGGTATAAAGCTCGACTTATTGTGCTTGGAAATAATCAGACGGAGGGTCTTGATTACAACGACACATTTGCTCCCGTATGCAAAATGGTGACAGTTCGATCTTTCTTGGAGGTTTCTGTTTCCCGTGACTGGGAGGTTCATCAAATGGACGTTCATAACGCTTTCCTTCATGGTGACTTGGATGAAGAAGTGTTTATACGGTTTCCACCGGGTTTTAGAACAGAGGATAAGTCACAAGTGTGCCGTTTACATAAATCGTTGTATGGTCTCCGACAAGCTCCACGATGTTGGTTCGCTAAACTCACAGTGGCTCTCCGAGAATATGGGTTCGAACAATCTCTTTCGGACTACTCTTTATTTACGTTGGTTGGTGCTCAGGGTGATCTTCGACTTCATGTTCTTGTGTACGTTGATGATCTGATTATTTCTGGTAGCTCTTTGGAGTTGATCACCAAGTTCAAACAATATTTGAGCACATGTTTTCATATGAAGGATCTCGGGATTCTCAAGTATTTTTTTGGCATTGAGGTAGCTCGAAACTCCACCGGAATGCACTTGTGTCAACGGAAGTATGTCTTGGATATTATTTCAGCGATGGGTCTTTTGGGAGCTAAGCCGGTGTCTCATCCCATTGAACAAAACCATAAATTGGCGCTGTCGAAGAGTACTCCACTTACGGACCCTACTATCTACCGTCAGTTAGTTGGTCGGTTGATCTATCTTGCGGTTACTCGTCCGGATATTTCATATGCTATTCATCTACTCTCTCAGTTCATGCACGCCCCACGAACTGATCATTGGGATGCTGCGCTCCGTGTTGTCCGGTATATGAAAACTAGTCCCAGGCAAGGTATTTTCCTTAAGGCAAATACTGACTTAAAACTGGTTGCTTGGTGTGATTCTGATTTTGCATCATGTCCTTTGTCACGTCGTTCGATTACTGCTTGGGTTATTCAACTTGGTGGCTCCCCTATCTCATGGAAGACTCGAAAACAGGAGGCCGTCTCTCGTTCTTCTTGTGAGGCAGAGTACCGCGCGATGGCGGATACTGGGAGTGAGCTTTTATGGCTTCGCGAGCTGCTAACTACACTTGGCATGGACTGTTCTAGTACGATTCCGTTGCATTGCGACAATCAATCGGCTATATACCTTAGTAAGAATCCGGTTTTTCATGAGAAAACGAAGCATATTGGCAAGGAGTGTCATTTTATTCGGGATGAGATTGTACGTGGTGTCATCTCTCCTAGTCATGTCACGAATACTCAACAACTGGCTGACTTACTTACGAAGGCACGTGGTCGGAGAGAGTTCCACGAGTTCCAGACCAAGTTGGGTATTTGTGATCTTCATACTCCAACTTGAGGGAGGGTATTAAGAGACATATGGTCTCATATTGTAATTAGGAAATTGCCATTGTATAGTTAGACAATTTACATATTTATATTAGGTCAAACTTTATATATATAAGGCACAGCCTAAACATCTTGTTGAATAAGAAAACCTTTTATACCGATATAGTTTTCTTGACATTCTTATCAAAAAATCTAAATCATGTATTTCCAAAATTTTCACATAGTAGAATATTTTTCTTTAGATGTTTTAGGTTGTCCGTACCCAGGCCATGCTTATGAAACCATTCTAGATAGAAGATGATGGACTTCTATTTTGGTTGATAAGATTGATTCGTTTAGAAAATGAAAGCAAATAATTAAAGTCATTCCAACAAAAGGTATGGAGGAGCTTAGAAGATTAATTAAAAGAGAATGTAAATAGCTGTTGTACTTTATACTTTAATTAAAACTTTGAATGGTATTTTCTATCTTTCTTCTTCCCCCATAATAATTGAAAACAAATTTCTTAATGTATTTGTAATTTATCACAAAGATATTTCGACTAATTAACAATAATCTTTTCATTTCCATTTTTTCAGATCCATTTTTCACAGAAAACTTTTGCATCAACTACCATCATAAGCTTTTATCAATTGTGTCATAGTGATGGTTCCTCAATCCAAAAACCGAACCAGATCTTTTATATGGATTAAATATTATTTTATTTGTTATTATATTGCATGAATTCATTTTTAGCATAATTTATATTTATAAAAAATACAATATATAATAAAAACAATAGTCACAATTTCTACATTGTTTTTTGTCACCAATCCTAATTTAATAACAACCAAAGTACATCCAAAGTTTTTACAGTCAAAGTCTCTACAATTAAAGTTTCTACAACAAAAGCTCTTACATTCAAAAGCCTAAAGTAACCGTATATTCTAAAATCCTTACAATAATGATTTGATTGTTCTTGAAGTCTTTGAGATCACTATCTTTTCCTTACTTTTTTCTCCTTTTCTGTTTTGGGGACAGTTGACCTTTATGATATGAGCAAATAGAGTTTGAAGCTGGTTGCAAGCCAAAGAGAATAAATGGGATCTGCTGGTGAATTATAACAGAGTTGTTGTTAGGCGCTCGGAACAGCGGAGCTTCTTAAAGATTGTCTCGTCTCTCTTACATCACTTTCACCGGATTCACTTCCTCACCAGTCTCTACTTAAAGCTTGGTCAATGCTTGTGATATCCCTCTGTTATATCCCAAGAGAAATTATTTGAGAAAATGAACATAGGAAACAAATCGACCATAGCACTATATAATTAAACCAATGTCTTAAATTACTAACTTCCACAGTTACAACAAGAGAACTAATAAAGAGGTTTTTTTAAGAACTGAGTCTATCAAATAAACCCTATGTACGTTGAGTAAAGGGTATCGATCTGTGGAGACTAAAGATCACGTACTAGAGATGCAAGATTCTAAAAAATCTAGAGCAAATAGAGATTTGGCGTTTATAAACAAATGAATGAAAGAAGCAAAAATCAAAAATATGCAAAAATTAAAAAGATGAAAACAAAAGAAAGAGCATTAGACCATGGTTCTACTATCCTAAAGATGAACAAACAATAAAAAAATATGATATAATAGATTCAATTAAGAATCTTTCTAGAACATGGAGTTCACAATTATGTCTAATCTACTTATGTGGTACTAATCACTTCACTAATGGTCCAATCATCAATAACTTCCAAGCGATTAAAATAATAAACGAGCACTAAAAACAACTCCAATAAGTTCCCTAAACACCTTTATCATTAACTGCCATTGGCTAGGTATGTAAAACTCATACAAGGTTCTTTCAAACATTTCATCGAACACCTTCCCGATGTGAAATTTCAGAAGGCCTAAACTAGCATTTTCCAAGCTAATCTAGCATTATGCAACATCTAACCATTCATTCATCATAATTTAGCAAACCCATATTCCAACTAAAACCTAACAACCTAAATGAAGAAAAGAGAAAATGAAAAGATAAAGAGATGGATTTACAAAGATAGAGATGAAGAAATCTTCATTAGAGTTGCATAATATGAAATACATCAATCCAAAACATCTAAAAAGAGTTTGGATATCAAAACCAACTCTAAAGAAAAGAAAACTTAGGGTTTAGATGAGTTAAGACAAGTATTTATAGAAAAGGAACAAAAAATAAAAATGGGTAGCATCGCAGTGGTGTTGTCTGACCGCTCGAAGTGGCCGCTGACTCCCAGCAGTGTCATAAGGCCGCTACCTCATCCCTTTGGTTCTTCAGCTGCTTTCTCTGGTTCTCCAGCAGTGTCACAAGGATTGTTAGTCATACAGCTCTTCACTAAATGGGTCGTATCTCCTTAACCGCTGATCCAAATGACTCGAAACCACCTCTATTGGAAAGCTAACGCCATTTTCTATAGTTTTCATCAAGGGTTATGGATCTAAATCTCAAAGGAAGGCCTTCATCTGAGTAGATCTTTGAGACTCTTTGGAATGATTCTGAATCATCAATTCTCTTATTTGCATATAAATTATCTCTCTTGTTGGATAGCTAATTCCAATACCTATAAAAATAGAAATATATGCAAACATATGTCCTAGAACTCTAATTATGCAATAAAAATACATGAAACTATATGAGAAAGACAATCTAAAACATGGTAAAAATGCAACATATCAAAAACCTCATCTCAAATTTTGTTACTTGTATTCTACGCAACAACCATTGACTTATAGAGATGTCTTAAATCTTTCAACTTCCACAAGAATGTTAATAGCTTCAAGAATTACTACCGAGCAAGAGCGCTTACAAACGGTCATCAATAGTCTCTTTACTTTTTTAAAATTTTGTCTCTAATGTGTTCCTTCAGTATAATATACAAAAAAATATTACAGTCTATAGAAACAAGAAAGAGTGTTCAAGCCAGTCGTAGGAATGATAAATTTGACCACGGTTATAATTCCACTAATTAAGGATACTACTAATTCCTGCCACATGCAAATGGATCGGTCAAAATCATCAACTTTCTTTTATTAAACAAAAAGAAAAAAGTGTTACTAGAAATAGAAAATACAAAGGAAATGAAATAAGATCTGATGAAACTTTGACTTTGCAACTCTCAAGTCGTCTCTCTTCCTCGATTAATAGCTACCAAATGCTTCTCTCCCTCCAATCAAACAACACACAATACCACCATGAACTCTTGCTACTTCACTTTTTTCTTCTTAGGTGCCAATATCTTTCTCCAGTGTTTAAGTTCCACCGGAGCTTCCACATGCCATCCTGATGACGAAGCGGGTCTTTTAGCTTTCAAATCGGGTATAACCCGAGACCCTTCAGGCATTCTAAGCTCTTGGAAGAAAGGTACATTCTGCTGCTCTTGGTATGGTGTCATCTGCACCAATGGCGACCGTGTCAAAGAACTAAGAGTATACGGAGATTTAGTTTCAAGCCAAAACTTTCTCACCGGCACTATCTCGCCAAAGCTAGCCAAACTTCAACACCTCGAGGGGATTTACCTCACCTCTCTTCGAAAGATCACTGGATCTTTTCCCCAATTCATTTTCCGATTACCGAAAGTAAAGTACGTTTACATCCAAGATAGCCTTCTCTCCGGTCCCCTTCCAGCCAACATCGGCGAGCTAAGTCAGTTGGAAAAGTTAATTATCGACGGAAACCGGTTCACCGGTCATATTCCAAGTTCGATATCCAATTTGACTCGGTTATCTTGGCTTAGTCTCGGTAACAACCGTCTCTCTGGCGCCATCCCAAATATTTTTAAATCCATGACAGAGCTCCAGTCTCTTGATCTCTCCCACAATGAATTGTCAGAGAAACTTCCTCCATCTATTGCATCACTCGCACTTACTCTCACAATCCTTAACTTAGGCAAGAACAATCTGTCGGGGACGATCCCAAACTATTTATCAAGATTTGAGGCGCTCTCCACTTTGGTTCTCTCCAGGAATCGGTACTCGGGGGTTGTGCCGATGAGTTTTGCCAATTTAACCAACATTACCAATCTTGATCTCTCCCACAATCTTCTAACCGGTCCATTCCCTGCCTTGACGAGCATTGACGGCATTGAATCTCTAGATTTGTCGTACAACCAGTTTCACCTGAAAACGATTCCAAAATGGATGACATCTTCACCGTTCGGCTACTCGTTGAAGCTGGCAAAATGCGGTATCAAGATGAGTTTAGACGATTGGAAGCTAGCAGGAGCGTACTACTACGTTTCCATCGATCTATCTGAGAACGAGATCTCAGGGAGTCTGGCTAGATTCTTCAACAAGATGAAGGATCTGACGGAGTTCCGAGCGGCAGGGAACAAACTCCGATTCGACTTGGGGAAGCTGACGTTTGTGAAGACACTTGAAACCTTGGATTTGTCAAGGAACTTGATATTCGGGAAGGTGCCGGTGACTGTTGCTCGACTGAAGACATTGAACGTGAGTCAAAACCATCTCTGCGGAAAACTTCCAGCGACAAAGTTCCCGGCCAGTGCGTTTGCCGGTAACTACTGTCTTTGTGGCTCTCCACTTTCTCCTTGTAAAGTGTAGCGGCAAAAAACTGTAACTGGTATTTGTATTTTGTGTCACACTTATATCCAAATAAATTTATATTAATAACAAATAAATTAATATGATATGAAGAACTTGATTACAAAAATGAGGAGTTTAATGAAATTGTAGTCATTAGGAAAGAATTTGATTTAACAAAATGAGTATATAATAACAGAATATTTGTCATTAAGTTAGTGTAATGTATGTGATAAATAGGTTTTGCAACCAGATCTATCAAATAAACCCTATGTACGTTATAGTACAAAGAGTATCGATCAACGGAGACTAATTGATCACACACTAAAGATGTGGGATTGTAAACTAAGATAGAGAAAATAGTGTATTGGTTTTTCGTCGTTTAAAATGAAAGAAATGCAAGAAGTAAAATAAGAGACAAGCAATGGACCATGAGTTTTACTATCAAAGGAATAAAATGAAAATTAAACAATAAAGCAAGGGGAACACAATGAAATGCAAACCCATGTTCCAACTAAAAGACTAACAACCTAAATGAAGAAAAATAGAAAGGAAAATATAAAAAGATGGATAAAGATAGAGATGAAGAAATCTTCATTAGAGTTGCATAATATGAAAGATACCAATCCAAACATTTAAAGAGAGTTTGGATCTCAAAACCAACTCTAGGGAGAAGAAAACTTAGCTTTAGATCCGTTTTTACAAGTATTTATAGTGAAGGAGCAAAAGTGAAGCGGAAGAGAGAGGTGGCGGTCTATCCTGGCGGTTGGATCCGCCACACTCATCTTTGCTTGTCCTGGCGGTCCCTCCTGGCGGTCCAACCTCCGCCATGAACAACATCAGAGACGAGATTTTCAGAACACTTCGTGCTGATGGAGAACGAGACCAAATGTTGATACAAGACTTTCTTCAACTATTCTACCCATTCTCATACTTTCCTCTATTGATTTATGTGTAACCAATGACTTGAAAACCTTATTTCTCAAACAGTTTAGGCACTCAACCAATGAATCTCAACTCTATAAGAAACCTTAACCCGAGTCTTTTCTTGACTTTTGCTAACTAGAGAACCTTTTGAAAATTAAAACATATGCTCATTCTTTCTTTATTCACTCTTTTTCATTTCATTTTGAAGGGGGGGGGGCTCTCTTTCTTTTAATCATCTCTTTTAAACTTGGAGAAGTAGCACAATCTTTATTTTTCTTATTCAAACTTGAGCAATCATTTCTCTTCTTAAGTGTTCTCTATGAGCTTTTGTATCTACAAGACTCTTTTTGGGTTTATCCACATTTTTCCTTTTCCCTTTATTTTAATCACCATCTCCCAATCTAGATCACTATCCAACCTGAAGCTATCATTACACTCTTAAGCTCAATGGAAGCACGTGTCGTTCACCTTCTCTAAGGATTTAGCTAATGCAAGCACAAAAAAGGCCTAACTCAATCAATTAGCAATGGACAAAATGAAAACGTTTGGTGATAGGTGTGGAACTATCCTAAAGATGAGGATAGCTACTTGAGTTAACATGAGAGTGGCAAAATGGATATGATAACTCAAGTAATTTTCATTAAGACCATGAGAATGCATTTCAAACCTCTAATAGATCGAATTAATGTTCAATTAAAGTCAAATAAGATAGAGTTGGAATCAATTCAAAGCAAGTTTCGACTAAAACAAAGATATCCAAGCCAAGAGTTCAAAGCATAGTTAGTTCTTAATTTCGATATCGCTCAAATGCATTAAAGAACTCCTAACATGGACATTAAATCAAACTCTTAAGTTGAAACTTATCAAAGAGATTTCATCATTGTTCCCTATACATATGCAATGAAATCCTAGATGTTTATAGACTCAATCATATCATGCAAATGAAACTACATGCTTTGAATAAAATTTTCAAAATTTTGTGGCTTGTTCAATGCAATATGACTATGTATGATACAAGACTCAAAACACACAAGACAATGAAAATAAGAGATAAGAAAAACACAAGATCAAACCACAAGAACCTCTCCCCCGGACTTAATTCACACCATCTTGGTGGGAACATAAGCCAAAGAGAGAGTGAAACACAAATAAACACAA
This sequence comes from Barbarea vulgaris, assembly GCA_963667165.1. Taxonomy (NCBI): domain Eukaryota; kingdom Viridiplantae; phylum Streptophyta; class Magnoliopsida; order Brassicales; family Brassicaceae; genus Barbarea; species Barbarea vulgaris. The sequence continues at coordinate 9,153,175 of OY763894.1, read as the reverse complement.
AGAATAAACTAATTAGGGATTCACAAGAGAAAAAGGAATGGTACCTTGGAGATTTGGAGTCGAAGAGCTTAGGTGTTGCAATGCCTTATTAAATCTCCCTTTATTCAATGATTGTTTTGTGTCACTGGTTTGACAAGGGATAGGCTTGGAGGAGTCCCCAAGGGCACGTTTAACATCGCTACCTTGACGGTTGCTTCCTTCATCATCTCATTCCTTGCATGTATCCTTTACTCATAGTTGTGCACCCAAGAGATCAAGATCACAAGCAATAAAGAGGAGAAAGATTAGAAACAAAAGAGAAGAAAAAAAATCTAGTCTCAGTTTGAATCCTAACTCTAATGGTAATCGTTTAGTTCCCTGGCAACGGCGCCAATTTGATAAATAGGTTTTGCAACCGGTTCTATCAAATAAATCCTATGTACATTGTAGTACAAAGGTATCAATCCATAGAGAATAACTGATGATGCACTAAAGATGCGGGATTCTAAACTAAGCTAGAGCAAACAATATTTTGCTTTTTCGTTGTTTAAAATGAAAGAAATGCAAGAAGTAAAATACGAGACAAACATTGGACCATGAGTTTTACTATCAAAAGAATGAAATGAAATTTAAACAATGAAGCAAGAGGAACATAATAAAATGCGATATCCTAGGCTAAAGGATCAAGTTGATCAATCCACTCTTTTAGTATTAATCTCTTCAACAATCATTCAATCAACAATAACTCTCATTAGCAATTCAAATGATCATTGAGCATTATGAAATAAGTCTAATCCAACCAAAATTTACCCTAGTCAACTACTCTCATAGGTAAGGAATGAAAAGCTCATAGAAGGTTCATTCAAGCATTTCATCGAACACCTCTCGGGCATGAAATGCCTCAGCTCTAAACTACCAATATCTTGACTAACCTAGCATTAAGATCAACCTAATATGAAGGATCTAACAACAATAAACCTAAACTATCAAGATCTAACCATCAGTTCATCCTAACCTAGAAAACTCATGTTCCAACTCAAAGACTAACAACCTAAATGAAGAAAAATGGAAAGGAAAAAATAAAAAGATGGATATACAAAGATAGATATGAAGAAATGGGAAAAATGTCAAAAAAGCATGAACTTTTTAAAAATGGACGAAAAAAACATGGGATTCCAAAATGTCATTTAAATCCAAAACTTGTTGTTGACTTTTAAATTAAATACTAGACTTTTGTTGACTCGGAAGAATGAGGCATGCCGTTAAGTCAACTGAAGAAAAAACTAACCGAAGACTTAAACCGTAAGTTATTCTGTCAGTTGACTTAACGGCGTGCCTCAAATTACTCATTTCAACAAAATTTTCCTATTTCATCTGAAAGTCAACAAAAATTTTGAGATTTAAATGGCATTTTGAAAATTCATATTTTTTTGTCCACTTTTTGAAAGTTCATGCTTTTTTACCTTTTTAATTTTTTAAATGTACTTCTCAAATAATAATATAGAGATTTCCTGTTTCTATAGAGTTTAAATAATATTAATATTTTAAACTTTTAATAGTTTGTAAATATTATTAATATTTTAAACGTTCTAAAATGTAAACATTTCTAATATTTTGAAACTTTTAGAAAGTTTTAAATTATTCAACTAAAGAATCGGATTAAGACGAATAATTTTTTTAATTTGGACGTCTGATAAGCCAAGTGTCCTGATCACTCATATTGGGAATCATTTTGGTTATTTTTATAATATGACTTTGAACTATTGTCCAATTTTTTTAGCTGAGACATTGAACTAACGCTATTTTTTTCTTCATCGATTGAGTAATATATGTCCATTTTAAAAAATTTGAATCACAACATGCATAGTATTTATCATCACTTCCATGACGTTAAAGAACTAAAAACTTTTTTAATCATTCATTTGAAACACTATTAATGAGAATGAAATTGAAGCTATGTGATCTAAATACAAGCAAATATGAAGATATTTACATCATAGAGACAAAGAAATCAACTAAAGACAACACTAAGAATCTAAAAAAAATCCAATAAATAAATTTTATAATCATGAGATGTTTGGAATTAGCTTTTATAATTCCCAAATGTTAAACGTATTCAATTTCCAATGTTGATATTTACTTTAAATAATATTTTATTTCTTTAATGTTGATATTTACTTCATATGTTATGATTCAAGTTTTTTAAAATGGACATATATTACTCAATCGATGAAAAAAATTGTGTTTGTTTAATGTCCCATATCGGCTAAAAGAAGTGGGCAATAGTTTAGAGTCCTAGTATAAAAATAACCAAAATGATTCCAAATACGAGTGATAAGGATACTTGACTTATCAGATGTCCAACTAAAAAATATTATTCGGTTTAATCCGATTCTTTTGTTGAATAATTTAAAACTTTTAAAAAGTTTCAAAATATTATAAATATTAACATATAACATTTTAAAACTTTTAAAATATTAATAATATTTACACAGTTTAAAAATTTTAAAATATTAATATTATTTAAACTCTATAAAAACAAGAAATCTCTATATTATTATTTGAGAAGTACATTTCGAAAATTAAAGGAAACTTCTGCTGACTCGGTAATTTGAGGCATGTCGTTAAGTTAACTGACGGAAAAACTAACGGTTTAAGTCTCCGGTTAGTTTTTTCCGCCAGTTGACTGAACAGCATGCCTCATTCTTCTGTGTCAACAAAAGTTTGGTATTTTATTTAAATGTCAACATGTTTGAGATTTAAATGATATTTTGGAAGTTCATACTTTTTTCGTCCACTTTTTGAAAGTTCATGCTTTTTTTTTGACATTTTCCCATGAATAAATCTTCATTAGAGTTGCATAATATTAAAGATATCAATCCAAAAATATCTAAAGAGAGTTTGGATCTCAAAACTAACTCCAGGGAGAAGAAAACATAAGTTTATATCCGGTTTTACAATTATTTATAGTGAAGGAGCAAAAGTGAAGCGGAAGACAGAGGTGGCGGCCCATCCTGGCGGTTGGGTCCGCCAAACTCATATTTGCTTGTCCTGGCGGTCCACTCCTGGTGGTGTAACCTACGCCATGAACAGCATCAGATACGAGATTTTCAGAACACTTCGTGCTGATCCTGGCGGTCCTGTCCTGGCGGTGAGATCTGCCACAAGTGACACATTTCTTTGAAACTCGACTTTCTTCACTCCACCTGGCTCGAATCTCCTCTCCAAAGGTTCAAGTCTCCAAGTCACCTATAAAAGACTCAAAGACTATGCAATATGCAAAAAAGACGCTATATAATTCTAAGATGGTAAATTGTGTGAATACAAGATACAAATGTATATATACACTCCTAATTGATGTGAAATGGAACAAAAGGTGATGGAAATAAATGTGTAAAACATGTAAAATATGTGAGCCATTCGCTCAGAAGCCCCTAAATCTAAAACTCAAATCTCAAAACTCCACCTGGTTAAAATGACAAATTTACCCTTAATAAAAAATTATAAGAGTTAAATAGTTTTGAATCGGTAATGTTTCAACGAAATACATGGTAGCTCAGTGGTTTGGAGCTCGATTTGCGTCCTCGCGCGGAATGCGCGTCCAGGGTTCGAACCATGCAGAGCGTAGTATAACTGGGTACAACTGGGTACAACTGGGTACAACTAGATATTCTAGTTGTGGTACAACTGGGTACAACTGGGTGCGACGTGTACTCAGATTTTTAAAATATAGATTGGAAGGAAGGGTAATTTCGTCATCACACATTAAAAAGGGGTATAAGAGATTAAATAGGGACATAAGAGATTTGTCTTCAACCAAAATGGGTTTCTGAGACAATCTTTCAAAATATGTGGATATCAGTATGTAAATAGATCACTTGGTTTGTTGTTTTGTAAGCTTCATGTGTGCTATGTTAATCCTATTATTGATCAAATGAATTTTGTAAGTTACATGCCTAACAAAAAAATTAAAAAGTGATCTGGTTCATATCACTAGTTTTTGTTTACAAATGTCAAGAACACTCCAGAATAAACATACATTAGTTATGCAACATTTTAATGTAAAAGGGACCATTCTTGATTTAGTCATTTTTTTTGTCAAACGATTTAGACCTCTTCAAAATTTTATTGTCAAACAAAGACCTCTAAAATGTATTTTTAGAATACTAGTGGCCCTTGTTTGACATTAAAATTTTGAAGGGATCTTAATTTCTTAGTTTTACCTAAATTATACTCAAAGAAAAGATAACCTTTTAACAACAAGTGCATCGTGTGTGATGAAATTTAAAGCTGGAAAAATTAAAACTTAAAAAAATTGGAGATTTAACTTCTATATTCAAACCAAAGTTGGAGATCCTTGTCGTATCGCCTATACCCCAAAGCTCGAATTGATGAAAACTAGTTTCGAACTTGTTTGTCTATCCTCTTAATCAGATGAGCTGCTGAATTCATATTTTCCTCATGTCTTCTCCCATTTCGCTCTCTCCGTATCGTGTATACTAAAGATTGGAGGACATATCAAACTAGGAAACTCTCTACTTTTTCTTGATGATGGTCTAAGACATGAGTAACAAAAGTGTACATATCAGTTGTGTACATGTATTTGAAGATGTTCTTTGCTAGAGCTTCCCAAATTTATGAGACATAACCGCATGAGATGAATAAATGGTCTCGGGTTTCCGTGCTATTTTTACAAAAAAAACATAAACCCTGATGACCCTACATTCCACTGTGCCATACGTTCACATGTTGAAAGCCGGTATTGAACCGCAATCCATAAGCAAAAATAGTACTTTGGTGTTGGTGTGAGTAAACCATACTCCTTTCTGCCAAACTACCTTGTTTGAAGTGGTCCCATTATGATTCCAAGTATGCTTAGTAGAGAAACCTGGTTTGAATACATCGCATTTTCCTCACCATAATACAATGTCTTCTTCCTCCTTTTTGTTTACCATTTGAAATTTAACACATCGTCAATCAATTTTAAGTACTCAACTCGGTGTCGCCTCCTTTGACGATTTGTCCATGCCTCCGCTATAGTCACTTTTTGACTTATCTTAAAGTCAATACCTCCTCTATCCCCTGAAACATCGACAAAACTTCCCAGATTTGACCAGTTATCGTACCAAAAAAATGTCTGATTTACACTGCAAACTAAAACTTGCAGAAAGATTTTGCCACCTTGATGTGTCATGGTTTTGAGGGTCTCAACCTTTGATTTCATTAAGTATTTTTGAGTCTTTTAATTATTTATATTGTATCTTTAGAGTCTTTAAGTCTTATATCGAGTCTTTATAGGTTTTAGTTTGATTTAGAAGAAAATATGTTGTTTTGGGATGATAACGCAGATTTGAAGATGAAGGATCATGCTTAAGCATCCAAAGTTTTCCATACGTTGAAAGACTTCCCGTGAAACTATTTTGATTAAATTTGGACACAAGATGGACACGGGAGTTAGCTTTCATTTGGAATCGGTTTGAGTTAATTCCCATTTATGGTTTGAAAGTTATGCTCGTCTGAAGACAGGTCAACATGGCGAGAAGATGAAGTAGTTGCACACTTCATACCAAATCGATCCATCTGATCCAGAAAGCCGTCAGTTTCCAGATCAACCAAATGAAATCCAGATCGATCCGTCCTGCCCAGATTGATCCTTCCGCACCCAGAACGATCCTTCTAGCCTTAAACCGCCCAAACCGTAGAAAAAAGGAAATTTCGACCAGGACGTGTTTTGACCTATTTATTCTAGTTTTTAGTCATTTTTTAGGCTACGCTTTATTTTCTATCATACTTTTGGTTTTTGGCAATTTGGAAGCTTTAGGGAAACAAATCTATGACTCTACATCTCTGATAAGATTTCTGAAGCCTTTTGGATTTCTATTTATTTGATCATGAGTTTTTCCTTATCTCTCTGTGGTTTCACTTTCCATGGCTGAGTAGTCTCTTAGTTAGGTTTAGGGTTTCAAGGGAACTAATGAGTCAATGAATTAAACATAGATAGGGATTTAGCTTAGGATTCTTCATCTATTGTTGATTTTATTGCTGGGAACTTGATTAGCTACATAATTTCATATCTAAGGTTTTTTAACGCATCAAAAGTGTTTGTTTAAAGGCCTAAAAGAACATATATGAGCAGTGTGTCCTTAGCCAACGGAAGCGCTAAAGCATTCTGTGAACTGATCAAACCTACTCGTTAATGCTTGTTTAGAATTTTAAGTTCAAACGGAAGTCTAGATACTTAGGTTGCTACATAAAGTAATTGATAACACAAAAGTATATTAGTTATACATTGATGTTTGAGTTTAAGATGGTGCTTACATGTTCCCTGAATTGTTGTCTGAATCATGATCTCTGAATTCCCGAGGACAACCCTTGACCTAGCGCTCTTTTAATTGATATTTACACCATTTTCGATGACATTACAATCAAAACCATTATTATTGTCTTAGCTTAATTTCATTCTTTAAGAGTCGTAATGTGACACTTGGTCCTTGTGGATTCGATTCCTACATTGCTGCACCATTTGCTGTGCACTTGCAGTGGTTTATTTAGGGTTAAAACTCTGTGTATCACACCTCTCTACACTTCAGTCATTTTTCCACGTTCATGATCCCAAACTTATACTATTCTTGACTGCACAGAATGATTCTTGTTTGAGTGCCTGTGTTTCAATCCCCTTGACCCACATTGAGTTACCATGTGAAACAATTTTCCAGATCAGTTTCAAACAACACACATCATTTGCTTCTTTCAAGGATCAAAAACCAATACCTCCCTCTCGTTTTGGCTTGCATACAACTTCCCAAGAAATTTTTTCTTTTCACGAATTCATTTCTGGTCCCGACCACAGAAAAGCAGAGCACATTTTTTCAGTTTCCCATACGCAGTTTCTTGGAAGTCTAAACGCAGGCAACCAGAAATTACATATGCTCCATAGAAATGAACTAAACAAGTTTAAACCGCCAGTAAACGAGAGAAAGTTTGATGTTCATGATTCTATTATCTTCTTGATCTGCTCCAACATAGGGAGATAGTCAGTGGGTGAGAGGCACTTTGTATCAAGAGGGAGCCCCAATTAACTTACCGGAAGTTGGCCTACATCAAACAGAAATCAATTTGCTATCTTGTGATAAACCGTAGCTAAAATTCCCGAGGGGTACATTGTCGATTTTTTCATACTGATTTTCAAACCTGATCGTTTGGCAAACTCATCAAAATCCTTTACAATTCCTTCTATTGATCGGACCTTACCATCGGAGAGAATCATAAGATCCTCTGCGAAACTTATATTAATTAAGCCTATATTATTGCATCACGGATGGTAACCAAACTGCCTTGCACTAGCTGCTTTGTCTAGTAATTTTGAGAGTAAATCCATACTTATGACAAACAGGTACGGCGAGAAAGAGCATAGTTCTCTTGCACTTCTTAAAACCCCGCTTATTATATCCCCGTTAACCTGAACAAAAAATGAAGCCGTGGTGATACAAAGTGTAATCCAGTAAACAAAATTCGGTGGAAAATTCATGCCTATGAGGATAGTTAAGAGGAAAAACCATTGAACATAATCAAAAGCTTTAGAGATATCAATTTTATAGCACACCAGCATGAGATTATGTCCTTATGATAGTCCTTAACTAACTCCATCGCTAGTAATGGATTCTCAATCAATGAACGATCTTTCACAAAGCTGACTGATTTCCTGCTGTGAATTTATTCAGCGCCATTTTAAGCCTATTAGCAATGATTTTGGACATGACTTTGTAGATCACATTTCAGCATGATATAGGCTTATAATCTTTCACTTCTTTCACCTGCAGTTGTTTCATGTTTGGGGATGAGAGCAAGGATAGTGGAATTGATACCTTTAGGCAGAAAACCTTTAGCAAAGAACGATTGGATCGCCAACATGTACTCGCCTCCAATAATATTCCATGTCATCATATGAAATTCAACATTGTAGCCATCAGATCCTGGTGATTTATCCTTATGCAACATTACAATGACTGTGATCAGAGAACACAACGCAGACCAAATTATGGTCTGTTTGAAAGCCAAATGAGATACCAAATTAACATCACTGCTTATTTAACAATTTTTAAGGTAAGTAATCGTAAATAAGCATTAAACCATGTAACTAAAAATAAATTTATAAAATGGGATGAATTTTTCACTCGGAAATTAGAGAAATGCATCAAAATGATAGAGAAAATAAGAAACACCAAAAGTATTACTTCGTAAATTAATTCAATCGATGTAAATAGTTAGAAATAATATATTACAAATGCAAAAACCCACACATATTTGCCTAGTAATGATAATGAACAAATAAAAGCAAGTGCCAATAGCTCAACAGGTAAAATATCTCAGGCAAAGCCTAGAGGTCGCTGGTTCGAATACCACTTAGGAGGGAACCATATTAAATGTTTTGGTTTCCGAGCTGAGAGGATGTACAGGCATAAGCCTGAGAGGATGTATGAGTCTAGCCCCATATTAAATCCATACAGAACATGAATATTTTGTATCATGTAAAGAATTAAAGTAAACGCCTGAAAATACCAAAAAAGGAAAGAGACCTTGGGTATAAGTTTTTATTCAAATCATAGGGTAATTATTCATATGTTTGTAAAATTCTTATATTCAAAACAAAACAAGAAGTCTTAATTTATGGCGCGTTTCTTCACAGGCACGGCTAGTAATGGGTTGGTCTTGCGCACTGTTAGACCAAAGGTCTCTTCCATGTCTAAATCCTCATAACCAACACCGTTTGGAAGCTTCCAGTCAAAGGCATGGAGAAGAGAAGCAAGCATGATATGCACTGCTTTCAAAGCCAAAGGCAGTCCCGGACAAATTCTACGCCCTGCCCCAAACGGTGTAAGCTCATAATCTGTACCTTTTACATCAATCTCTTTCCCTAAAAACCTCTCTGGCTCAAACTGGGTCGGATTTTCCCACAAATTTGGGTCTCTTCCTATGGCCCAGACGTTCACAAGAACCTGCGAGTCTTTAAGAACATGGAATCCAAGAATCTCTACATCGGTTTCGGCTTTTCGTGGGAGGAGAAATGGTGCAGCCGGGTGTAATCGGAATGTTTCTTTAATGACCGCTTGTAAATATGGCAGTTTTGAGATATCAGAGTCTTGAACGTCACCATTTTGCCCTATCACACGATTGATCTCGTCTTGAACTTTTGTCATCGTTTTTGGGTTTCCAAGTAACTCTGCCATTGCCCATTCCACAGTACTAGAGTTTGTATCTCATGTGCCCGCTACAAACAGATCCTGATCGATTGTAATATATTAAAACACACATACAAGTTTTTAATATATTTTTTTCTGAAATTTTTAAATATATATATCTCTAATTTAATATGCCGTAAAAAAAATATATCTAATTTAATAAATAGAAAAAATAAATTAAACTATTTTGTCAAAATAAAAAATAAATAAAAAAAAGCGAGGGCTTTAGTTTTTAACAAGTTAACTGTTCTACTAAATTTAGTGATGGTGGGAAATTGAGAGTCCATTTAAAGGTTGTAGAAGTGCAAAATATTCGAGGTTTAAAGTGGAAGTGACTGCCATTTTAAAAGTTTTTAATGGGATTTTCCCATTATATATATCACTTAACTAATATAGATCATGTTATGCTATAAGTTAAGACTTACGAGAAGTAGGTGTTCAATCTCGTCAATGTTGATTTCAGATTCATCTCCTTGTTGGAGATCAATAAGCGCATCCAGGAAGTCTCTGCTCGAAACATCTTTCTCATCGGTACGCGATGAGTTTTCCACAATCCGAGCATTATAAAACCCTCTAAATACCTTAAACAAGCTCTCTGAATACTCCTTCATCTTCTTACTATTACCTTGCAAGTCAAGAAACCTCATAAATGGGAAGAAGTTAGCAAGGTCTGGGTGTTTCCGACAGATTGCTGATAACCAGTCGCCATCTCCTGAAACGCACTCGGATTTTTCGAATCATAGCTACCGAGATCGACCGAAAACGAAATATTCGATATGATGTTGAGAGATGTGACGAAGGATGCACGAGAAATATCAACAACTTCTTCTCTCTCACTGCTTTCACTCACGAAGTTGACAAATTCTTGCACCTTCTTCATCCTCAGCGCTTTGGTAGCCTCGATACGCTGCGGTGAGAACAGCTGAGTAACTGATACTCTCCTCAACATCCTGAAAATTAAGCATTATATAAGTAGACACAACTCAAGTACGGTTAGCTCAGACCAGTCAAACTCAACTCGAGTAAGGTTTCAGCGCTTCGGATTTGTTCAAGTAGAGTGTTATCTAGATCATCATGTTTCCTAGTTACTAAAAAAGGTAATCATAAGAAAAAGAAAAATCAAAAGCATTTACCTGAAACGAGGAGACGACGGATGAAGCCAGCCAACAGAAAATTCGTGATGATTGTTGGATCGTACCGCTTCATTTATGTACCGTCCAGACAAGATTAGGTCGTGTGTTCTCAATACTTCTCTCGCAGCGTCTCTTGATGATATGACCACTGAGTTTAAACATCCAAGCTTAAGACTCATGACTGGTCCATATGTTTTTGAGAGGTTCGCGAACGAGTGGTGTGGGTTCTTTCCGACTAGATGAATGTTTCCGATTATGGGTAACCGTGGAGGTCCCGGAGGTGACTTGGATACTTGACTAGGGCTCCGTCGGGATCTTACGGTGGTGAAGAAAATAAAACATGATAAGATAAAACAGAAGAGGAGAAACATAGCTTGTCCTAAGATGATCTCCATTTGTGTTTCTTAAGTGATAGAAGATTACTACATTAAACTGTCTGAAAATGGCATAGATATATGAAGGGAAAAGTGAAGTTGACAAAATAGCATAGATATTTTGATGCCAGTGACCTCAACTTGCCACGAAAAAATGCAAAACTTATTTGCGACCGATCACCAATCTCAATAGAATTAGCGTTTAAAGTCGTTATGAACTAGTATAAGTCGTTATGAACTAGTATAAATTACAAAGACTTAATTATTTCTACATTCCTTTTTTTTTATGTGTTGACAAAACAACAGTTTACTGTACATATTCTTCTCGACTTTGACATTAAAAATAAACTTTATATTATTTATCTTGGACTATGTCAGACTGTTATTATCCTCTTATCTTCATCGGTGCTAATATCTCCATTAGATACCAGCCGACCAATCAAACCAAGCTCAATTATGTGTTGTGTCATATTCAAGCGACCACATCTTCTGGAAATTTTGGATACAGCGCAATAAAGCCAATTACGAATTTTCTACACCGCTCATCATATTGTTATTTACTACTTTGGATCCAAACTGTTTTCCACACGCGTTTATTTTCAAAAATGGGTACTAATTCGTTAATTAAATCCAAACCGAAAGGATATTACTGATTTAAGCATGAAGATTAGTCAAAGATTAGTTTCAATAGAAAGAAGAAGAGATTGTGCGCGTTCATTACATTGATGTGAGCAATTAACGTATGTATGTATTGTGTATTAACAAAAAAAAATGGGGTACTGGAAAAAAAACAATAAATCGACGATGAAAATTCACTGACAGAGCTTAAGATATGACTCAGTGCCAATGTCAATATGCTCCTGTTATCCAGAGCTGTACCCAGGTTCATATATAAGGGCCTAAGAGCACTTTCATTAGTTTAGATACCCAAAAAATATCTACACATTAATATATTAATATTTTGATATAAATTAATTTATATATTCAATTTTTAATTTTAATATAAGAAATGAACCAATCAAAAGACAACAAGTGGAAATAAGATCTCTACTTAAGAGATTTAAGTGAATGAGAGACACTTTCATCTTCTCTTTCATACTTTTTAATTTTTTGTTTTATTTCATTAAAGAGTATCTCAATGAGATACTGCCAATGGAGATGCCCTAAGATGAGTTTAAAAAGGGAGGTTTTCAACAAATTTTTTTTTATATAAAATAAATGTAATATAATTTTGAAAAACATAATATTTCTTTTTTAAAACACCAATAATCAATGTCAAAGAAAAAAAACACCAATATGATCTTAGTATTAGAACTAAACTAAACTGGGAAAAAAATTAGCATGCCTGTAGTAAATATGAGCTTCGAACCTGGGTTGACAGGTTATTTTGGACAAAACTAACCACTTTAATACCTTATGTTTTCAAAATGTTGGGCCCTAAAAGTCTTATATAATGTTGGGGCCTAAGGCAAAAGCTTTTTTGTTTTCCCTTTAAGCACGCCTCTGAGGCTCTGCTGTTACCTCACGAGAAAACAATTCTAAAATCAAGAATATAAGCGTTTGAGATTTTTAAAAATCTAAATCAGGTCATTAGTTGACTTTAATTTCGATCTAGTAACCGCAGCCGTCATTACATTAAGTTGTTAAGGTGAAAGAGAGATTGAAGCAAAGCTTTTTCATAACTCAAGTATCTCTTAGAGAATTAGATTAATTGTTGGAAATTGATTTTTTTTATTGATCGATCATAATATAGGCCAAAGACGCATCACTCATTGAAGTGTTCTGATTGATGTCAATAGCAAAAGCATCGCCACCAGAATACGATAACACTCCATCTTTGATAGTCACAAACTCACCACCTGACTGATATATAGCTATGCCTTTGTTGGTGACCATTACCAAACAATCCTATAATAACCAATCCAGACTTTATATAACACACCTATTGCATAAATCACGAATCTTCAATGTACACAGTTTTATCAAAACTTCCTTGTTATAACATGTTTTTTTTGTTTTTTTATGTTATAAATTAAACATGTTCTTATGCACTTTCGGTAATATATTAGCAAAAAGATCAGCAACAAGTTAAAGATAGCAGCATCCATCTTCCTATCTTGTTCATTTGTCTCCAAGAATCAAGTTTCGCATCTTGAAAGTTCGGAGAGTGAAGTGAGGATAAGCATTCCCTATACTCTTTATGGTGTTGGTCGAATTGAGTGCCAAAGAGCCAAGGCTTTGAAACTATTATGCACTTTTCTAGAATTGTTATCCTCAGTTGTAGTTAGTATAATAGCCATTAATCTTGCCAGTGTGATATATATGCCATATAAGTTACCAAAGTTGAACTGATGGAAATCGATAAGATCAGAGGTTTCGGGCTTTTAACCATCTGACTAATCCTCCAGAGTGAGTGTAGCCGTTGAGTAGCCCACTCACCGGATTTTCTAATGGGCCTAAAGCATAACACCACTTCGACTGGCCAAAAGAAGTTGTTTAGATAATTCTGCGCTTGAAGAGAATCGATCCCTGATCTAAACCAACATGGCAACTTCTTCCTTAAGTGGGAACTACTAGACTATCACCACTTGGTTAAAAAACGTTAAATCTTTCTAAGAGAATCTCCAATGTATTTCTCTATTTTTGCTTCTAAAATAGAGGAACTCTATAATAGAGGTGACTTTTGCTCCAATGTATACCTCTATTTTTTTTTCTCTAAAAAAGAATATCCATATAGATTCTATTTTTATTTTAATATTAATAAATTTTATTTATAAAAGTTGCAAACTAACCAATTTACTTTAACTTTTGAAAAAAATTCATAAAATTATGATATTATCTAAATATCATGAATATTATTTATATATCACATTTATTATTAAAAAAAATACATTGCATCACATACAAATAATAAAACATAATAGATTTTGTTAACTCAAAACCTTTAAAATCAACCCAAAATATTATATTTGGTCAAAATTAACTTCATAATCAATTAATTTATCAATATACAAAAATTATAAGAGGATTTTTAAAAGTAATTATATTATTAATAATTTTATAAATTCATTTATATTATTGATTATTAAAATATTTATTTTATTTATTTTGATCACAAATAGAAAATGGTTAAAAGTTGAAGGACTATTTTGCAAATATAAAGTTTTAACTCTATTATAGGGCAATAAATAGAGTTCCTCTATATAAAGAGAAAAAAATAGCAATCTCTATTTTAGAGGTGAAAATTGTAACGCCCGTGTTCCGAAAAAAATGGAAATTTTCGGAATTATAACCAGGATTTATGCGAAGAATTTCTGGAAAGTATTTCTGGGAATTTTTAAAGTAATTTGGAAGTTACACCGCATTTTCCCGTAGGGGTGTTCGGGATCGATTGAGGAGTTTGGGGTCAGTTTGTGAACTTTTGGGAGTTCAGGGACTAGACTCTAAATAAGAATTAAACTGAAATAATCAGTTTAACACCAACTACAGTAAAACCTCTATAAATTAATAATGTTGGGACCAGAGAATTTTATTAATTTATAGAGGTTATTAATTAATCGATAAATTAATAATTATTAATTTATAGAGAGTTTTTTCCGAATTTTAAAAAATATTATATAGAAAGTAGAAAAATGAAAACAATATTTTGATGTGTTTTAATGCATTTACACATTAGGAAATAGTCATTGAATATATAGTTTTTTAATAATTTTGGATGCAATTTAAGAAGATAATATCATATATTTTTGATATTTTAAGAAAAATAGAGATAAACTGCAAAAAAATTATAAATTTACGAATATATAAACAACATTGGAATCATATTTTACTAAAATATCTTATATATATACAATAAATTTATATGATTATTAATTTATGTTATTAATGGGACCATATATTTACATAGAGATTTCAAAAAAAATTATTATCTTATTATCTTATCGAAATGTGACAATTATTACACTGGCCCAACTCGGGACCGAGATAATTTATTAATTTAGAGAGGTTATTAATTTATGGAGTATTAATTTATAGAGGTTCTACTGTATCTCCACTCTTCTCCACCTGCAGCCTCACTTTTCTTTATAGGAGTCACCCATTTTCTTCCACCTACAAAGCAGCCTACCCCCCTACAAAGCAGCCTCCCCTAGCCTTTTAGAGTTCCCCACCTCTCCACCTTCTTAGAGCAGCTCCACCTTTATCTTCTGCATTCCTTCTCCTTGCCGACACTCCATCTGCAAAAAGAAAAAGAGAGAGAGAGAGAGAGAGAGAGAGAGAGAGAGAGAGAGAGAGAGAGAGAGAGAGAGAGAGAGAGAGAGAGAGAGAGAGAGAGGGAGGATTGAGGCTAAGTTTGTGTTGAGACAAGGAAGAGGAGGTGGGCTTGTGAGCTGTGTGAGTATGGAGAATAAGAGGGTAGTGAGCTTGGTGGCTGTGTGTGTGGGGTGTGAAGAGCAAGAGAGGAGTGAGTTGGTGGCTCTGTGTGGGTGTAAGAGACAGGAGGTGAAGGAACGGAGGTTGCCGTGACGGTGAAGCTTCGTGGCTCCCTCGCAGCTTGTGTCATCACCGTGAGTTAGGGTAACGTTCTTTTCCTCTTCGTCTGTTTATGTTGGTGTGTTGGGTTGGTGATGGCGATTTGCACCGAGATCGATCGTTCTAGGGCTGGATCGATCGATCTGGGGGTGAATGATCGATCTGGTAAGCTCACGGCCGGCCAGGATCGATCGATCCTGACCAGGATCGATCGATCTGGGCGGGATCGATCGTTCTGTGAAGTTCTCGGTAAGGTGGGATCGATCGATCCTGACCAGGATCGATCGATCTGGTCGATCTGGTCGACCAATTTGTGTGTATTTTGGTTTCTTGTGTCTTAAGTTTCGTTATTTGATTATTGTTAGGCACGCGTTTGGGGAATTGAAGTCTATTCATTTCCGGGGAGTTTTGGGAAATTTCCGTGCGTGGCTAAAGGTGAGTGCATGACCATGAGCTTATCTAAGCGATTTGATTATTTAATGTGTTTTCATGATTTAGGCCGTAAGATCTCATGGGGGATCTAGATCGAGTGTTTCTTGAGATGGTTGATTTATTGTCGGTAATTTTGTGTTAAATGCGTTGAATAATTTTAATCGTTTGTGTGTATAGCTCGTAGATGGGAGGATTACCTCACTAAGTATTTGTTGAAATACTTATGCATCTCGTTTATTTGTTGCAGAAAAAGATTAAGTGTAATCGTGGAATCAAGGCGGAGAAGAGGGGATGATCTAGATTTGTCGGGTTGTTGTTTAAGTGTTTTGTTGATTATTAGTTTATTTCAAAATACTATTAAGTCGTGTGTGAATAAATAATCCGAAGGATAAATGATCGAACGATCTCAAGTCCGGTTTCTTGTTTATCAAGAACCGTTGTAGACAACAGAAATTGTCTATGGGGTATCCAACTTGGGTCATGTATTTTATTTTGGATCCTTTTAAATTTTGATGTGGGACTCTTAATATCTCCTCTCAAGATGATGGTTCTTATTATCCTTTCATCTTGGACCGATTCTTACTTTTAGATCGGTTTTATTTAGGAGTATGATTTGGGGATTGAGCTTAATCTACCAAAAATAGTGATTTGGCCAAAAGACATATGATTCATGAGGCATAGCTTTTTCCTATAAGAATTCAGGAAGCCGATCCTTCCATGTATGAATTCGAGAAGCATGAATTTTATATAATTAAGGAAACCTATCCATTTGATCGATGAGGAGGCAGAGCCTACCATAAGAAATGATCAATTTGGAAAAAAATATATAACCTTTTATTTTATAGTAAAGGAGGCAGAGTGATACGATTCTGGGTGGAGAATCGTGTCCCAATCTCTCACCGGGAAGCTAAGATGACAAGTTTAGACTCCAGGCTTGAGCAGTAAGCGGTTCTGGAGTTGAGGGAATAAATGACGCCACGAGAGGTTGTGAAAGACCCATTGATAAGTCGGTTTTTAACACTCTAATCACTAGAAATGTTCACAAGTTAATCTAGATCGAATCACTCGAAAAAGATAACAAGGATCTATCAAGAAAAAGAGATTTTTGATAAAAAGATAGATAAGAAATACATAGGAGTCTCAGAGACATTATAAAGAGAAGGAGACGAAGAGGAGAAGAGAGGAGGAGCGGAGGGAGTTAATGCTCAGTGAGTTTCGAGACATGTCTCGGAAACTCACCAAAGACCAACTCGAAAATAAACACACGACTGAAGTCTCACACAAATACAATCTCTCAGACATAAGTTTAAAATTCAAATAACTAAAATAGAAATAAGATAGAAAGATAAAAGATAGACGGGCCGCGCCTAAGCTCTCGAGACGGGCCGGACTAGGTCGGATCAATGCCAAGCAAAGATGAACCTATGGACCACGAACCTCATTAAAAACTTTCCTTTGGAAAACCACTTGGGAAAAACCAAAGGCAAGAGAAAAAGAGTGTAAGTGAGCCATAGGGCTTGACACTAATCTTCCCGGACATGAACCATGACCAAGGTGGCCGCGGTATCACTTGCGTCCGAGTGACCCCTTTGAACCAAAGCTTGACGTAGCAAGGCTCCAACAATATTGTTCAGTTCCTTAGTCCTATAACAGGTCATAGATCCAACTGGTACTTCCTTGGCCGACCAAGAACGTGTCCTAACTTCAGATGGCTCATCCGGAGCTTCCTTCTCGACCAGGTCCAGCATTTCCTCGGCCAACTCCAGCATTTCCTCCTCCGGGTCCAGTACTTCATCGGTCTTCGGCTTTCCATCCTGGACGCTATCCATTCTCATATCATGCTCCCCCAGTTGAAAAGGATTTGTCCTCAAATCCAGAATACCTGCCAAGAACAACGCCAAGTTATTTTTCCAAAAGAGTAGAAAACTGATAAAACCATACCAATATTTAAAGACAAGAGAAAGGTAAGGAGAAAGCTTAGGAAGTGGTTCGGCATAAGGGCGGTAGGTGAATGGAGAACATGGTTCCCGTCCTTGAGTTTCAGAGGAGCTGAACACTTTCCAAAGATCTCCCTTGATTCCAAGCTTTGTATCACGGAAGTAGTCTAGAACAAAGGCTCGGTGACGTGTGGTTTCATTAGTTGAGTTTCTGTTCTTCATTTCAAACGTCGGTTCCTTGCAAGCCTTAGCTATGTCCTTTGATCCTGTCATATCACAATGATAAGTAAAATCCTGATTAGAAGATAGGAAATCTACAACAGGACCGGGTTGTACTATCATCAATTTAAAGCCATTAGAAACTATTTTATAGAGTTTAAGGAATCCTGTTAAGTCTGGAATGTCCGCGGACTGGACTTGGATGGTTGCACGGGTCTGGCTTTCTTCCTTGACTTGAAAAAAATATAGAGTCTTCTCGCCATCATAAGCAAAGTATTTGGCACTCAAATCGGAAGGATAATCCTTGAAGACTTCGTTTTGCTCCTTTGGTGCTTCCTTGTCTTGGTCAGATGGTGGAGCTTTGTTTGGTCCTAGAGACACACTGTAATGGTAGAAATGACCCTCCTGTTTCGGTCCATCACCTATAACCTGCAAAGATTCAAACTCACTCGGTGGCACCGGTGTAATGTTAATTGAACAAGTAAATTCATCATTAAGTCCAAAATAGTTTGGTTCAGCCCAAGGTTTGTTTCTTTTACGTATCCTAGCCATAGCAAAATGATTGGCTTTCTTGCTTGGTTCCTGTTTGCCTTGGAGTCGAACTTGATCTAGATAAACTTCATGTGGAGACATCGGTACTAGAGTGGTCTTCCTTCCTTTGAACTCGAACGTGTGCCGGTTGGTGAAGCCATCATGAACTACCTTCTTATCAGATTGCCACGGTCTTCCAAGCAGAATATGTCCAGCTTCCATAGGTAGAACATCACACAAGATTTCATCTTCATATTTGCCGATGACTATAGGAACCTCCACTTGATGCTTCACTTTCATTTCTCCATCTTTGCTAAGCCATTGAAGATCATACGGCTTTGGATGCTTCCTAATTTCCAATCCCAGCTTCTGAACCATTGTTTCACTTGCCACATTAGTACAACTACCACCGTCAATGATAAGGCTGCACACTTTTCCTTTAACAAAGCATCGCGTGTGAAACAAGTTAGCTCTCTGCTCTTGCTTAACTTCTGGTTGCTCATCTTCGGATTCATACTCGCCATTATCCTTTAGAACTATTATCCGCTTATTGGTACACTCACTCGCATAGTGTCCCATTCCTTGGCACTTGTAGCACTTGATTCTACTGGTTCTGGATTCAGCTTTTCCTTTATCCCCATAAGTTTTTGCTTCAGGTTTTGAAATAGACGGCTGCTTGCTTTCACTTTGTGTCTTCGGCTTCTCTTCTCTCGGGTAGCCTCTTGTGTAACTAGTGTTTCCGGTTCCAAAATGGGTCCGTATAGGGCCTCTCCTCTTAAGTTGTTGCTCAATAAGTATGGCTTGGTGTAGCATTTCCTGTAGGTAGACATGAGGCTGCATCTCCAATTGGTCTTGTATATCTCGTTGCAAACCACCTAGAAACCTCGACATAGTAGCCTCTCGGTCTTCTTGCACATCAGCTTGTATCAACAACGTTTCCATCTCCTGGTAGTATTCCTCGACACTCTTACTACCCTGCACAAGCCTCCTCAACTGATTATGCAACTCCCGGTAATAGTAACTAGGCACAAAACGTTTTCGCATAATAGTCTTCATCTCATTCCAAGTAGAAACCGGGTACTCTTGATTCCTTCTTCTAGACGTAACTAACTGATCCCACCAACTCAAAGCATAGTCAGTGAACTCAGTAGCTGAAATCTTAACTCGGTTCACCTCAGTGTAATGTTGACAATCAAACACCAGCTCAATCTTTTTTTCCCACTCCAAGTAAGCACTCGGATCATTTTTCCCTTGAAAAGAAGGTATACGGAGTTTGAGTCCTCCAAAGCCATCCTGGGGTTGGTTCCTCTCATTTCTCATGTGCCTGGGCCTCCTATGACTGCTACGAGAAGAGCCACTGTAATAATTCTCTGCTTCAAAATCTCCAGGTTCTCTTGGAAGCGGTCTTTGATTAATTTCCCGTGGTTCCCTTAGAACTTCTTCTTGTTGCCTTGCTTGGTGAACGTTTTCTTCATCATTTCTTTCTGTATTCATGCCTTGAGATCCTCTGGCTTCACGAATCATCTCTGGAAGGATCTGTTCTTGCAAAACGTTAAACCTCTCATCCATCATTCGCGCCAACGTTGTCGTGAGAGCTTCAATCAGGAGCTTGTTGTTGTTGCCGCTTGTTCCACTGTGATCAGACATCCTTTTCCTGTAACAACACAACAAAATACACCAGTAAAGAGTCCTTTTGAAGATCGAATTGACCCTAAATTATAAGAACACGAAAATGACTCTTGGTATCCTATTTTCTCTGAAGAACCCTAAACGCGACTGTGGAAGTCGATCGGTCACAAAAAAATATCAAAACACTTCAGAAAATTACCAAACCAATTTTAACAAATACTAGACTCATCCTAGATTCATTTGCAATTGATTTAACAATTTTTTCACGAGCCAATATTTAATTAAAATTCGAAAAAGTTGGGACGAAAACTACTTAACTTCTCGATGTTGCTCTGATACCACTTGATACGATTCTGGGTGGAGAATCGTGTCCCAATCTCTCACCGGGAAGCTAAGATGACAAGTTTAAACTCCAGGCTTGAGCAGCAAGCGGTTATGGAGTTGAGGGAATGAATGACGCCACGAGAGGTTGTGAAAGATCCCTTGATAAGTCGGTTTTGAACACTCTAATCACTAGAAATGTTCACAAGTTAATCTAGATCGAATCACTCGAAAAAGATAACAAGGATCTATCAAGAAAAAGAGATTTTTGATAAAAAGATAGATAAGAAATACATAGGAGTCTCAGAGACATTATGAAGAGAAGGAGACGAAGAGGAGAAGAGAGGAGGAGCGGAGGGAGTTAATGCTCGGTGAGTTTCGAGACATGCCTCGGAAACTCACCAAAAACCAACTCAAAAATAAACACACGACTGAAGTCTCACACAAATACAATCTCTCAGACATAAGTTTAAAATTTAAATAACTAAAATAGAAATAAGATAGAAAGATAAAAGATAGACGGGCCGCGCCTAAGCTCTCGAGACGGGCCGGACTAGGTCGGATCAATGCCAAGCAAAGATGAACCTATGGACCACGAACCTCATTAAAAACCTTCCTTTGGAAAACCACTTGGGAAAAACCAAAGGCAAGGGAAAAAGAGTGTAAGTGAGCCATAGGGCTTGACACTAATCTTCCCGGACATGAACCATGACCAAGGTGGCCGCGGTATCACTTGCGTCCGAGTGACCCCTTTGAACCAAAGCTTGATGTAGCAAGGCTCCAACAATATTGTTCAGTTCCTTAGTCCTAGAACAGGTCATAGATCCAACTGGTACTTCCTTGGCCGACCAAGAACGTGTCCTAACTTCAGATGGCTCATCCGGAGCTTCCTTCTCGACCAGGTCCAGCATTTCCTCGGCCAACTCCAGCGTTTCCTCGTCCGGGTCCAGTACTTCATCGGTCTTCGGCTTTCCATCCTGGACACTATCCATTCTCGTATCACAGAGCCTACCCTATATTACGATCAATCCGAGGAAAGACATGACTTTCTATTTTATCGTAAAGAAGGTAAAGCCTTACCATATATCTCCACACCATTCATTGACTGCTTATGAGTTTGATTTAACCAAAATGAAACCTGGAAACATAATAAACTGAAATTCATAACAAATAAAACTGTTTCAAAAGAATAAAACTGAAATAAATTTTTCAGTTTGTTTAAAATCTCAATGCAAACATCAATCATTATTTGGTTCTGAGTTTGATTTAAATAATATGAAAACTGAAAACACATTAAAAATGAATTTCATAACAAACTAAAACTTAAACTATTTAGTGAGGTTTTTGAAAACCTCTTTGAACACAACATTCTTTTTTTATGAAACTTTATTTACAACATTTTCTGACCAGTATAGAAAATATATTTACAACAAATGAAACTTTACCAATATCTATAAATTACTATTTACCTCTAAAGAATCACGAAGTTCAGCAATGGTTTAAATGAAGGTTCTCAAAGAGTGAGATTCAATCCATCCCTTGGTAACCTGAGAATAAAAAAAAAATTACAGTAAGTTTAAGATATAGTTAAAATATATTCCACTTTATAAGAACATAATAAAATCGCTGACATACTTACATGCCTATTAATTCATCAGAAGCCTCAAAAGCATTAGCTATTGTTATGTCCTCTATATATGAAATTGTTATTAGAAATCAAATATTAAAAAATCTGACAATAAAATTTTCAAACTATAACCTTTGAAGGCTTCACATCTTTGAGGTATGACTCACCAAGTCTTTGAGTCATTGCTTAATTTTTTTAGTTTCTCTCGGATTATGTTTGCTATGGAATGAAAGATTAGAGATGGTGAATGTAGTTATTTATAGAGTTGATCAATTAGTATATGTTTGTTTAGTGTAAATCTTATGAAAATCTTTTGAAAACTGTATGTAGATTAATCTTGGAGATAAATCTATGAAATGGTTGAATTGAATATTTGATCGGTTATATTATGTGAAAGCTTTGTGTCGAGAATTTAGGATTTGGAAATTGTATTATATGTTAAGAATAATTAGAAGGTTGTGGTTTCGCCATTATTATCATGAAAGCTCAACATTCTTAAAGAAGAGACTTCATGGCGAATTGGGGGATTTTGGTTTTGATTTGGGGATTTTTGATTTCGATTTGGGGATTTAATCTTAATTTTAGCCTTAAAACGGCGTCGTTTTGGCACTAACAGAGAGTGACTAACGACATATTAACTTCTGTTAGTTGCTCTGTCATCAGATTTAACGACATGTGTCGTTTGGCCGGGTCAACGAAAAATTCATGTATTAAAACTATAGTCAACAAAATGTGATGTTTAAAGTGGCGTATACGAAAGTTCATGTTTAAAATGGCCAAAATTTGAAAGTTCGACGTTTTTGTGACATTTTTCCCGTTGTGGTTTGTTGGAATTGTAAATTTTGTAAGATTTGGAGTAATCGATATCATTGAATGTGATAAGTTTGGTATATAGGCGTGAACATTATGGGTCAATATTGCAGTTTGATATGTTTGAACCATTTATGTGGGCTGATTGCTAATTCGATTTATATGTTTCAACAATTTAAATGGGCCGGATAACTAATTGGACTGATTTGTTTTATCAATTTCTCAGGTAAAACGGGTCAAAATTGCAACGACTGTAGGATCCGCTTCCCTGTGAAACGGTTCGGAAACTCTTCAATGGTTTGGGTCGGCTAGGATCCGGATGTAACATGTCCTTCACGCCCAATTTTTTTTTTTTTTTCTATAACTAATATTGAGTGGCATTTTTGTAAATATCTCTAAACGGCTCAAACAGCTCGTTATTTTTTTTACTCCTCCCTCTCGATTAATAGTATAGTATAGATGTTTCACCATACCCTCATAATACATGAAATATATCTGACGGGAGTGTTTTTTTTTTCTAATGTATAAAATATATGTTTAGATGAAATAATTTCACCGTATTTTATGCAAAACGGCAACAAACAAAAATCCAAGATGAGTCTAGTGTCTAGTGTTCTTTACAAAATTTCCGACTCATGAACTCTTTACTCTTAGTTAGTATTTTATTATATAAAGAAAATTTGCACAGAATGACTATACCAAACTTTTCAACTAAATTTATGATCAATCTTTCTAGTCTCCCTACACATTATCTCTCTAATTTCTCTCTAAGTTTTCCAGACTTCAGAGTATCTTTCATAAGCTCTGATTTCTTTCTGTCATTCGCAAGTTGACGATCTGCTCCGTTGTGGTGGTCGAAGTTTTCCGGTTTCATCAATACGACGGTCTACAGGTCTTTCGTGGTGAAGGATTAGGCAATTCCTAACAGTGAGTTGAGCGTATCAGTGGCCAGAAGTGCCCGTAAGAGCTCCCTTTACCAGGAATCCTATCCCCCGCGTCTGTCTGTCTGACTTTGTCAATACGACGTATCCGGCGACCTCTTCTACGGTATAGTACAGTTATGAAGTGCAGAAGTGGCCAATCTTTCTAGCCTCCCTACTTTATAGAGACAATGGTATTACATTGGGATGTTAGAATTGTGTCAGCATCTCAAATAAAATTAAAAAATTAGAAAATGGGTTTTTCTTTTTTTAGTGATTAAAGTAAAATATTAAATATATACAATTCAAAGTAATATACTATATTTTTACAGTTCAACAACTATATATGTAATATTAAAACCAAAACTATCATTTTTAACAAAAAAATTAAAATATTATCAAAAGATTTTTTCTTATTTTTTGGTTTTAGTTAGAAAAAGATAATAAATATTTAAGAAGATTGGTATTTTAAATTTAGTTTTTTTGGTTGAGTTAAAAAAAAAAAATTTAAGAAAAGTTAGAAAATGGGTTGTAACTTACACGTGTCATCGTCACATAGAAAATTAGAAAATGAGTTGTAAGTGACACGTGACAGCTTCTCAGAGCTTCTCAAAAGAAAAATTTACTTTATTATAAAAGATGTCACAAATTACAATTCCTAATTTTATATTTTAATCAAAATTATGCTCCAATAAATATAAAATATCACCCTGAAGTGTATTGCGGGTCAGATCCTAGTATGATCTTAATACACCACAAGAAAACATATCTTTTAACGACGGAAGATATCGTTGTTAACTCATCATAATCTACGTCTTACAACGCGTTTACGACGAAGTCAAAATCGTCGTTAAAAGCTAGTCGTAATGGACAAATCGTCGTAAACTCGACGGAAAGCCTGACGTCGTAGAATTGACGTAAAATATTTACGACGTACAGGCGCATCGTAAAACACTCGTCTAAAGATTGACGTATTGTACACTAATCATCGTTACCTCTACAACGAGTTAACGACGACAGGCTAGAATCCGTCGTCAAATTGTCGTAAATTTACGACGAGTTAACAATACTTGTTTGAGCTTGTCGTCATTAACTCATCATAAAAGTTACGACTAATTAACAACTCCTGTATACCCAGTCATTGTTAACTTGTCATAAATTTTACGACGAGTTAACAGCTTCATGTTTTAGCCGGTCGTCGTTAATTACTCGTTAATATTATATTAATATAAATAATATTATATATATTTTTAATTTAATAATAAGAATTAGAAATAAAAATATGAAATGAAAAATAAAATGAAATGAAAATTAAATATAAAAACATAATATAAAAGTTTATACAAATTAAACATGAATTAAAAATCTACTTACGTGTTAAAATTAATAGACGAGAAAAACTCTTCTTCAACAGGATCCACTTTGGTTTGGTTCTCAGGTTGTTGTGATGATTGCCCCAAATCTTCTTGTCGATCCACCGAACGTTGTTGCCCCAACTATTCTTCTCGATCCATCGCACGTCTTAAGTCCAATGCTCGTTGTATTTCCGGATTGCCGGTAGCCAAAATGTCAAACATTGCATCTATTCCTTGAATTTTGCGGTTATATACTTCTTGGTTACACTCTAAAGTTGCAATCTTAGCTTGGAGATGTACGGGATCATTATTCGGGTAGCGTCTAAAAGAAGATGTGGGAATCGGAACATTGTGAACCGACCCCATGCCCAAAATCCATCCTTTTTTCTTTGGAGCGGCCTAAAATTAAGAAAAAAAATTCATTAATGAAAATATTAAGTAATTAAATGAATGAGAAAAAAATTAAATATTAATTACCGATTCAAAGATCTTGTCTCTATCCAATGTACTCAACACGACGGCAGTACCATCTCTACGTTGCTGAATAAGCTGCGTCTCACGCTCCTCAATCCTTGTGGCGATCTCATTGTGGATTCTCTCAGATCGTGTATCTACAAAAATGCCACTCTTCTTTTTGTGTGTCTGCTCGAAGAAGGTTGAAAGAGACGGAAGTTCCCCCCCCCCCTTTGTTATGCCGCCTTAATAAAATACAGAAAATAATAGTTAAGTTATTATAATTTCAATAATTAATAAACTTAAAAAAAAAACTTAATATCTTTAAACGGACACCCGCAAAAGGTGTATGGCCTGCTGTTTGAGGCGTAGGAAAATGTCCATCCTCACCCACTGTAAGTCGAGAGGTCGAACACTTGCCAGAAATTCTGACTGAATTAGGATCACACCAAAAGTGAATAAGAGCGTCCCACACCGCTGGAGTCAGGAAAATGGTATTGGCATCGTATCCTTTGAGTTCCCATTTTTCCTTCTAGTCAGAGATGGTATTGCCAAGTCGCTTCATCGCCTTTTTTGTTGAATTCTTTTTTGACTCGCTCATTGATGGCAATCTCCCAATTCCAGTTTTGCTAGAAAAAAATAAATAAGTAATTCATTAATATGTAATATGAGAAGGTGTTTGGCAAGCTTAGATGACCAGATGAAATCTTGCTCAGCAAATCGCCCAACTACTTCCAAAGATGAAGAACGAATGTCACTCCACACTTTTTCCCCAATAACAGTTTTGACGTTTTTCAGAAATTCAGTCTTGCTGTGATAATTGATGCTTCGTTTGGGCTTCGGCTCACAACCAAGTGAATATAACCGCAAGGGAAATCCCAAATCCATATTTGTTTGAGTTGTCATCATGAAAACCATAAATTAAGGATGAATATAAGCTGCTATCAAACCATTTTTAGAGAAACATTTTACAAAAGTACTTCACACTACTTGTAGAAAAAAGATGAAACTATGAGAGAGGGAGACAGAGAGAACTTAAAGAGCTGTGAGAGAGAGCAGTGGTGTCAACGCCGTTGCTGGAGTTGTCAATGAAGGAGGTTGAAGCGACTAAGGTTGAAGAGAGACGACAAAGTCGTTTTAGAACATGTAGAGTGGCAGTCTCTAACTGAGTCTCTCACTATTAAAAATAATTAAAAAATATTAAAAAATTATTTTTTTGAAAAAGTAGCTTAGAATCGGTTCTCCTTTGAGAGACTCTGAGAACCCCATGAGAACTCATTCTCTCATCCACATGACATGCAACAAATGGTTCAGATTTTGTTATGATAAATCAAATCCACAATAGTTTATAAAGTTAATTAAATAGTTTATATGTTATTATTTTTATTTTTTATTTTTTTTATAAATCATAAAATAAAATTATCTATCTAACAAGTTCCATTATGCATAATTTTAAGTTATATATTAATATTATTTTAAATTATATATTAATATTATTTTAATTCATATTAGTTAAAATCACAATAAAACAAAATTAATATTATTTAAGTTAATACACTAATTTGATATATTAGAAAAAAAAATTACGAGATTTAAAAAATTTTAAAATATATTTTGATAATATTAAAATCAGGTATAGTAATTTATTTTCTTCATCTCTTCACAGACATTCACAATTTCACATTGACATTTAGTTCTTTCTTTATTTCTTTATTTCTTTCTTCACTTAATTAGATTATGGATCCAAACTATCCATTTCATTTCTCAACAAATTTCATGGATCTTTTTAGTACTTAACAAGAAGGAAACACTACATATCAATTTCGTTTTAATTAGTAAAATTGAATATATTTAGGATATAATTTGATATGATTTAAAAGATATTAATTAAAAATCTTATAATTAAAAATAAAATTTAAAATAAATATGCAAGTTAAATTACATTAAAATAAATATTATAATGATGAGAGACTTAGTGAGTCTCTCACCAATAAAAGTGAAAAACCTTGAAAGTTCTAATATTAAAGCATATCAAAATAATAATATTATAATAGTGAGAGACTCAATGGGTCTCTCGATTTTTGTTTTGGTTTTTCTTTACTAATGTTTAAATCATTTATGTATAAAATAATTTAATTAAATAAATTTTATTGTAAATACATTTAGAGAAATTCCCTACAATAGCACAAAATAATGTTTTTGTTCCAAAATTAGCACATATTTTTATTTAGGACAAAAATAGCATTTTATAAAGTTCATAATTTAATTTTTTGGTTTGGGTTAACTATATTAGTATTTAGGGTTCAGTTTTTATGGGGATATGAGGTAAGATTTAGGGTTTAGGGCTTAGATTTTAGGGATTTCTAAACCCTAAACTCTAAATCCTAAACTCTAAAAATATGAGGTTAGGACTATTGTTTAATAAAAATGTTATTTTTGTCCTAATTGAGAATGTGTGCTAAATATGTCACAAAAACTATATTTTGTGCTATTTTTGAGAATTGTCCATATATTTATGATAAAAACAAATAGTAAGAGGAAAAACTGAATTTGGAGAAGAAAGAGAATTGGCACAAGTGACAGAAGCAGTGATGCAATTTAATTAGTTTACAAGTTATTTTCCAGCTATAATCAGGTGTCTTGTTTTTTTCTACATTAACTAACGATCCAGAAGAGACGAAGTCTCTCTCTGGCACGATAATCGAGAAAAACTTTGCCTCACCGTACTCCGATGCCGGAGGAGCTGAGTCTCGCCGGCGTCGGATCAATCTTTCTCTTCTTGCCTTCTCTTCTTTTCTAGCCTACCGGATCTGTCTTTTCGTGACTCTTTGTGTTTGGTCTCCTTCTCTAGGCGACTATTTGATGTATCTTTCTTTTCCGGCGATGAGCTTCTCTCCGTTCTCAGCTTTCTCACCTCTTTATGACCTGAGATGTGCTCCGCCTGGATCTGATCTTTTATCGGGCAGAACCCGAAGATCCTTCTTTAAACCAAACTCTGTTCTTTGTGGATCGTGTTGTGAGCTCGCCTTATGCTTCAGTTACTCTCATCCCGGCGGTAAATCTCCCCGTGGTCCCGAATGGCGTCAAGTTTCCCCAAGCTAAGCCCCACTATCATCTCAATGGTCTCTCACGATCTAGCTGCTAGATCGTTGGCGGCTAGAGGTTTTGACACGGTTAAGCTTGTTATGAAGGTGATGGCGGCAAGGCTTAACCAATCAAATCATGATCCCCCCGCCTTTGTCCCCTCAGTTACACCATCTACCCTCCAACCACCGGCGAGGTATGCTCATTTTCCGATCGATCGACTCCCACCGTCTCGTAGCCATAAGTTCTGTTATGGGGTTATGGATCGAAGGAAGCTAGGGTTTTCCTTCATGGGCCCTGCATCTTTCGGCCCATTTGTCTCCTCCTTGTGGTCCATAGTTGGTAGTGGCGGCCCATACTCAATCTATAGGCCCAGATCCGCTGTAAGCTCTAATTTGAGTTTGTCTCTTGCTTATCTGAGCCTCCGCTTCTCGTCGGTT
Organism: Barbarea vulgaris; assembly: GCA_963667165.1. Classification (NCBI taxonomy): domain Eukaryota; kingdom Viridiplantae; phylum Streptophyta; class Magnoliopsida; order Brassicales; family Brassicaceae; genus Barbarea; species Barbarea vulgaris. The sequence continues at coordinate 9,124,162 of OY763894.1, read as the reverse complement.
GGCCGCAAGAACTTATCGATTTAGCTCTTATGAACGGGTGCTCACAAGTTTTGGTCGAACCCATTGGAACCTTTTGTCGTTCAGAGCATTTGATTAAGGTTAATTTCATCACATTCTGTGCGGTACTTCCTCTTCACCACAATGTGATTCTCTTTGGTTTGTCAGATGCGTCTCTTGCTTGTGTTTATTGCAAAATCTCATACCATAAGGATCTTATCTTCTCACCTTCATCGTGTAAGGATAGAGAATTGATATCAAATTCCTCCCATTGGGAGAGATCGCTTCCATCTTCTTCCTCCCCTCTTAGGGAGAGAACCTTTCCACCATTTTCTCTCGTGTTGAGAGTCGTTTCCTGGCCGGTTGTTATAACGCGGTTGTTTGCTATTATCTTTACCAGTTTTACCAGTTTGCCATCTTATGTAGAGGGCTCATCAAGATTGGGAGAGGCAATGAGGATCCCTCCTTCAAGAACCATCGATTTGGATGTTTATTTAAAGTCATATGATGCAGTAAGTGCAGTTATTGCTGTGACTACCCTTCTGTTAACAGTACATTGTGTCGTGAGATCTGTGTTCTCTTTGGCATCGAGAAATTTCACACCCTATGACTTACGTGTTAAGGTTTTATCAAACTGTTATCAGTTTGTGTCTCTATCCCCTAGTTGTATTAGTGTTCTTGTGTTGAATTTAGCCACTTGGTTTGCTTATTGGGATATGTCTGATAATGCTTTTCAATTGTAACCTTTAAGCTTGAATGAAATTGAGTGAAAAAAAAAAATTAAGGAGAAGAACTAGAATTATGGAGACGTGGAATGAGCGCGAGTTAGAAGCTCTCTGGCACGTTTTTCGAGAGCTATCGAGAAACTAATCTGTGTTCCACCCTCCGGCGCCGGCGAGGCTGTTTGTCGCCGGCGTCGGGATTTTCTTCTGTCAAATCTCCCATGCTCCTTCTCTTTACACGTTTCTTTCGTTTTTGGTAAGTTTTTCTTTGGTTCTTCGACTTTAAGAGGGGTATATTGGAGTGAGTATTTGGTGAGAATTGAGTTTTAATGGCAAATCATGTGTTATTGAAACATGAATTTTAAAATATCTTTTAAATTCCACTGTTATTGGATTAATGATTTTAAAATATATAATCAAATCCACTGTTATTGAAAACGTTATTAGGATTTCATTTAAAAGTTTCAGCTGAGATTTGAGAGGAATTCTTAGTTAAAAATACAAAGACTCAATTCTCATAGTTTTAGCTGAGATTTCAGAGAATTTAATAACAAAATTCATAATTCACCAAAATTTAATCAAATCCTCTCAGAATTCATTAAAACTCAATTCTCACCAAATACTCACTCCAATATACCCCTCTAAGAGTCAGCTTCTGTTACATCTCTTTTCCAGCACCGTTTCAGCCGCTGAGGTCACTTGTCTCTTCATTGTTCGAAGAACGGCTTGAAACCACCGGATCTGAACCTTTCTCGGGAAAAACCCGAAGATCATTTGTTAAACCTTCCGCCATTCACCGTGAGATCTGTGTTAGTCTCTCTCTTACAACTGGATCTATGGATTCTAGTTGTCTGGGGTTGCTCGACGAGCACCATTCTTGGCGTTTCTCTTCTATTGAACCGTTGGTGAAGTTGGTGATGGAATTTCCAGATTTAACCCACCAGTCAGACCATCTCCTCCCCCTCAGATGGTGCTACAAATCGCGGCTGGCTCCTGCCATGTGGTTTCAACCTCCGAGGAGTCATCTCCTAGCTCCGACCATAAGCTCACCGCCACTGTGCTGTCAGAGACTAAGCCTCGTTGATTCTGCCTCAGGGGAACTAGGGTTTTCTTTTGTGGGCCTAAATAGTTTCCCTTGGCCCATTTCCAAAGCTTGCGGCCCACCTTCCTTTTCCTGCAGGCCCATATCTGTTTTAATTGTCAATTCGATTAACTTTAGGTTTCTGTGCAGACACGATACCTTTACCGGTCGAGGACTCCGAGCAAAGATTGTGTCGACATTGGATCAAGGTTTTCTCGAGTTTTTGCATTTGGCATATGGCACCAAGATACATGGACCCAGGTCTGATCCCTCTAACCTATTTCTCGATCTGATTATATGGAGTTATCAATATCTTGATCTGATTGGTAGAGGACAACTTTCTTGTCATGTATCGATACCCTTATATCGATTATGGAATAGTGTCTTGCAAATTTTGGCCCATGTTAGATCTCAGGTTTCTCTATCTGATTGTACTTTGTTAAAGCTTCTAGGCACTAGGCCTTTGGCTCCGAGTTGGTTGTGGTGCGATGTGAGCTCTCGGCAAGGGTATATTCCTTGCACTGCATCTAGAACTAGAAACTTCCGCGAACTTGAGGGTCTCCAGTCTGCTCTTATACCCGTTGTGGAAAACCTTTTGTTACAACCTTCCTCCTTTATGGAGAGAATTGTTTGGTCTCTTCCCTCCTCCATGGAGGAAGTCGTACCACTGTGGCCTCAGGCCTTTCACTCGCGCGGCTGCGATGTCAACCTCACCTTGTCTCGTTCTTGTGCAAAAGAATTTGATTGTCTCATCCCTATGAGAAGTAAGGTTTTGGTTTCCTCTTCAACGTCATATGGTCTTCCGACTACGACTATTTACCTTCTCCCCGACTTGCTCGCGGACATGGTTTCGACTCACCATCTACTCGCTTGTGGCTTTGTTCATTACCATTCATGTCTCCGAGTTATGGATATCCCGTCGAAGTATCTTATCCATCTGTCTTATGATCTTATCAATGCTTTAGCTCTTGTTGTATCAAGCTTTATTTGGGATGAACCCTTAAACTTTGTAATCCGTTTGATTATTTGAGTGGAAATCTAAGTAGTTGTTCAAAAAAGAGAAGAACTAGAATTTAGATAATTGTATCTTCCTTCTCGATCTCTTCTAAATTACATGTAAGATCCTCGTATGCATTTTTTTATTGTACTTCGTGTACAGTTTTTTTTTATTGTATTTCGTGTACATTTGTTTATATTGTACGTATATTTTTTCTTTCTTTTACGACTCCTGTTACCTAACGGAAACATGGACAACTATAAAATCCAAAGTCTCATCATAGCTAACGTTTTTTCTTGTAGTTACAGGTTTTTACCAACGCCAACTTGTTTTTTTTTCTCTTGCAAGTTTCTATTTCACGAAATCAGGTTTCGCGCCAACTTGATGTTAATAATGTCTTTGATAAACTTTACATGGTCCAACCACTTGATTGCATTGACAAGGACAATCTCAATCCACCGGGTTTTATTGACAAGGACAAGGACAATGAGTCGTTCTTTAAGATATTTAGTAAATGTCAAATAGATTGATATTTGAGCTAGTAGCAGTTAAATCCAAAGTCATTAAAGATAATGTTATGTAACTTAAATATATACTAGCAAAATTTACTAAATATGATGGTTTACTCGTGGAAACTCACCCACAGTAATCAGTTAATCACACTTGTTCATCCTCTGATTCAAACTCAATGTGGAAGGGATGATCATCACCATCTTCTTCAATAAGCTCCACAAACCATTCCTCTACATTTTCGTCATCAACATCTACGAGCATATCAGTTTTTTCCTCTTTGATCCTCTTTCGCTTGTTAAACAACTTTGAATTGAATTGCACAAATACTAGAGTGTTCATTTGATCAATGTCTAGTCTATTCTTCTCACTTTTTTGAATCTACAAGATAAATATGGGAGTTAACATTGACCAAATTTAGAAACAAAATCAGAGTTAATATAAAAAGAACAAAAACCTCTTCGAAATTGCTCCGGTTTCGTTGGCAACCAGATGAACTAGAAGTCAAAGAGAGAATATTTGTTGCTAATTTTTCCAAATTAGGCACATTTATTCCATATGTTGACCACCAATTCGATGCATAATCCAATTGCAACATGAGAGATAGTTTCACAAAACTTGAAGTCATCGAAAGTAAAGCAAAAGGCGAGAGAAAAACCTGGATCAAACTCATCGGTATCCTCTTAAAGCATAAGGCTTTCCAAAAAATCCAAGTTTATCCTGATAAACTCTAAATTCGTTGACAGCTTTGTCTTGTTTCGAAAACTAACCATGGTAAAAAGTCTCAACACAGTTGAGAAAGCCAGTCATGAGTGTCTCATCCAGCTGAATGGTTGGTTGGTTCGTTATAAAAGTAAAACGGGTTCAACAATGATCAAATGTAATGGAGAATCCAATCTACCTTTAATTTTCTCATCAATGATATCAAAGATAGGTTGGAAATACGTTGCCAAGTTATTAGTAGCAGCTTTGATAGATCTTTTGGCTACTACTAATTTTCCATAGATAAACCCCGTTGAAGGTTCTTTCTCTCCATCGACCATCCTAAGAACTTTAGTCAAAGGATCCAAAACCTTCACACCTCGTTCAACCCTGTCCCAAAATACGACTCAAATAGGAATAGTAAGCACTTCTACCTTTTACATGGTTAGAATCCTTGCATCTCTCCCATTCACGACTAACAAACGTACACCTTTGTTGTTCTTGATTCTCCAACAAGCTTTGCAAAGTCAAGAAAGTTTTAGCAAATCTTGTGACTCCAGGTCTTACAATCCCTTTCCTTTTTTCTTTTTTTTTTCGTCATTCCCTTTCCTTTATATGACTCACTAGTCATTACTTCTAAGATTTTCTCATGAGCATATATGAACATGGTTACAGCCTTAGCTTTATCAATGTATTTTGAAATCTTTGGCAGCTTGATTATATTATGTCTTCAAATATAAAATATATAATGTGAGCAGCACATGTTGACCTAAATATACTTGGTTTTTTCTCTTTCATCATCCTTGCTACTGTTAAGTTGTTCTCTGCCCTACTTCTGTTGGAGGGAGTCAGATACCGAAACCAATTCATTACTGGTTTCAAGAAGGACTGATGCGAAAATTTTGGATGCTCTCAAGTACTCTCTCAATTTTGAAGAACCCACTCCATTACAACGACAATGCTTTCCCATTCTCATGTCGGGCAGAGACAATGTTTTGTATGGGCTTGGGAAGTCTGGGAAGCGTGTTTCATACATATTACCATTGATCCGTCATCTGTTCAATCTGAAGAGAACGTTCCAATGATCTCCTTTGGCTCATCTTATTGTTCCTTATTGAAAAGATGTCCTAACCATATGCAAGACTATCCATGCCCTTACAAAGGAAATCAAGATCAACCCATTTCCTTTCTACAACAACACTTTTATGGAGAGCTTAGAAAAAATTGGTAGTGAGAATATTGATATTTTTGTTTGTCCTTTGGACGTTGAGATAGATCTGAGCTGCATAGTTCAAAATGTGTTGGACAGAATCACTGTCATGGTTCTCCACGGTCAAGAGTTATTAGGTAGATGTTTGGTCTTCAATAGAGCATTTCCTGTACATGTTTTTAAGATAATCATAGGAATCATAATTAGATTTCAAACAATATAAATATCCAACAAACATATTAACCATTTGTAGTACCATTTGATTATCAAGCTCATCGACTATTTTTGCATATTTCATCATTTAGATTAAACCGATGTTTTTAGTCCATTATTTTAATTTTTTGCTCCTGGCTGAAATTATTTAATCAATTTAAAAGTATATTAAGAAAAATATAATTTTATAATAAGAAAACTAATAAAAATTAAAGATTTCCTTAGAACTAAATAAGTTTTATTAAATTTTTTGACGAAAAATATACTTTCTCCATTTTTAATTGTTTATATTTTTAAGAATTTCACACATATTAAAAAAACATATTAATAATGCATTATTTTTTGTGATCAACAATTTTCTATAACTCTAAACTAATAGAATTTAATTATTTTTCTTGAAATTTACAATTTATCATCAATCACTAATAAATCAGGCATAGAAAACATAAAAATGTAATCTTTTTGAAAAGAAAAAAAATTCGTAAAAGTAAAACCATTTAGAAATGGAGAGAGTATAAACCTATTAACCATTTGTAATACCATTTTATTATCAAGCTCATTGACTATTTTTGCATATTTCATCATTTAGATTAAACCGATCCATTATTTTAATTTCTTGCTTCCGGCTGAAATTATTTAATCAATTTAAAAGTATATTAAGAAAAAATATAATTTTATAATAAGAAAACTAATAAAAATTAAAGATTTCTTTAAAACTAAGTTTTATTAAAGTTTTTGACTAAAAATATATAAACATGGGTAAAGAGAAAATGATCATTTCATTGTAATAAAAATAGATGATAACTGAACTAGAAAAAAAAAATTTGATGACCAATTGACTAGATTAAACCATGATTTTATGTTTGGGAGCCCTTATATTAATCATAAAATAACATAAAATTGGGGGGCCTGAGGAAGTTGCATCATTTGTAACACTGCAGGCACGCCTCTGCAGATGGTTCTTGAAGTCGTGGCTGATCTTTAGGCAAAAAATGCGAAAGAAGTTACAGAAAAAGAACTATTAGAAGAATTTCTAAAACAGTTCAAGGAAGATGGAGACAACAACTCTTCAGATGAGTGATGAAGAACAATAGAGATTTATAGAGCTTACTCTTTACCACTCATATTAATTGGTTTGATTGTTTCACACTAACATTATTTAAATATTGTTGTGTATGTGGGGTATATTAGCTATATTTTAAGTGTATAAACTTGTGCAGTGAAATTAATATGCTGAGATTATTGAAACTATATGTTCCACAGCTAGAGGGGATTGACTATGTTCTAGTTCCTGAATAAGTTTGGAAAAAAACTCGAGGTATGGTGATTGTTTCCATAACAAAAAGCAAGAACATGAAACTTCATCCATGTTATACACCACCAGTTGTTTATATCCATAGTGTCATGGTTATTTATGTATCTCTTTATTGCTTTTAATTATGTACTCTTATTGGTTTCTTCTGAGATTATCTTTGAATGATACACTACTGACCATTCCATGCTCCATTTGTTTTCCCGCCCTCCTCTTGCATCCACTGTTGATGGATGCTTTTGAAGGGCTAACATGCCTCTATATCTTTCAGATATATATATAAAGGAGGTCCTCCAATATCGAGGAAGTTAATCTGTCACAACAAGAGCTACAGTGTGGTGGTTTACCTACTCTGCGTTAAGTTAATAGACACAAGAGACCAAAGCAGTACCACACAAGGTTGAGCAGACAGGTGTAGTGGCTTCGTGTACATGCAACTCTGTCTTGTAGACTATTTGGAGTGTTTATGGAGAGTAAATACATACTCTTGGATCCTTCATGCTTCAAGTAGACCATTGATGTAAGTACTCTCTCTTTTATACAAAAAAAATGCCAGCTTTGATTGATGGTGTTTTTACTGTAAGTCTTATTATTATTGTAGGGTTCTTTGGTGATGTTTGTTTCTCATTCTGAACCCATGGTGCTTTTTAGACTTCCGGATGACCTTCTTTTTCAAATCATGATTCGGATTACAAAGATCTATGTCCCTCTACTTTCTCGTGTATCCAAGAGATTGCGTGACCTTGTCCTCTCCAACGAAACTTTTTGTTTAATGCGTCGAATTTAGCTCCAAGTATATTGACTAGAAAACTTATCTTTGAAATCATGTGGAGCGTGACGCCAAAGCGGGATATTGTGATGTTCAACAAGAGAAGGTTTCAGCAATTATTTGAGAAGGGCGACAAAATCGGTCAGCATGCATTTTGTTCCTGCAACGACGAAGCCTCCAACTCGTTTCAAACTTAGCTTCGGATATTGTAATGTTTTGCAAAAAAATCCGGGTTCCTCATCTCCCACCAGATCGATAAACGTCCTTTTGACGACCAATTATCTCACTAGTACTTTACAGTTACACCATTATCAACCTCTCATTTCAAAAAATCTTCAGTTAGATCTCTAAGTTTTAAGAGTTTTTGCCATATCCAAGAGCTCAAAGAACTCTCACCAATTTCCCAAAAAGACTTATTCAAAAAGTTTTTCTACATCTATGCAACTCATAAAAAAGTAAAAGACAAAATGCCGCCATATTAGATATGATGCATACACGCGAGATGAATCTATCCCGTTCATGATCAAATTTGCGTTACATAATTTTGATTTGTTTGTTTAAATTTAAATTATTTGCTTCTATCACAAGTTAAACGTATAAAACCAGAATTAAAAGTTATGATCTTAATAATTATAACGCCCCGACCACCACCGTCTGTGAGCTCTTACATCCTCTCTAGGTCCGTAAGCTCCACGCCCTCTTTAGGCTCATGGGTCTCAACGTCCTCTCTAGATTCATGGGACCCATCCTCGTCCGACGGATGGTGCGTTATTTTTAGAAGGCTCGATAGATTTGTTTAATGTCCCTTCAAATTACCACATGATCTTTTCCCATGTTTTGGTCTCACTCACACGGTACCGACAATCACTTCCCAGTAGGTCATCCATCCTAGTGCTACTCCAGCCTAAGCGCGCTTAACTCTGGAGTTCTGTCAAGATGGTTGGCGGAAAAGATAAGTGCACTTTGGTGACTAGACAGCCAAATCAATTCTTTTAAGCCTTTTTCATGCACCACCATATACTAGATTTCGAGATGTTACAATAATACTATACATTTTCATATTTATTTTTTCTTTTTCCTATTCTAAAATTTGCCTAATTACTAAAGTAATACTTCAAAAAAAGTCAACTAGACTAATACTAATTTTTTGTCAAAATAATATCTAACCAAACTAAATTTTCATATTAACAAAAATGCCACTATGATTTAAATTTAGAAAAATAAAAAAAAATTAAATAACATAATACATATAGTAAAAGATAAAAATGTAAAAAAAAAAAAAAACAAATTAGTAAAATTCCATCCAACCCACGACATTTCACCCAAAACAACTATTCAACTTCACCGAAACCCTAAAACTGCCGCATCTCAATTTTGTTCAAGTCTATGTTGTTGCCCGTCCTCTACGTCGCTGTCGACTCAGTCAGAGTTTTCTTCACTCGCTGTTTCCTCCTTCCCCTCACCGTTTCTTCTCTTATCTCGCCGTACAAGCTCTCCCTTCGCTTACTGTCATTGTTTCTTCTCTCCTCTCCTCGACCATTCGCCGTTTCTTATCTCCTCTCGCCGTGGACTATGCCACTGCTCAGCCTCGTCATCTCTCACGGTTGGTTCCATCTCTCTCCTCCATTTTGGTTGGTTGTTTTTTTCTTTCCAATTCAAGGTTTTCGTTTTAGATCGATCGTCACATCTGAGGCTGAAAATTCGATTTTACAGCTACAGTGTGGAGAATTTTGCAAGTCTCAACCATAACCACAGCCACCTCTTTATTTTCGAGCGTGAAGATGTCAGACCCCGATAATGGTATTTTTTTTTTTAAATTGTTTTATTGCCGCCAAAATGTTTGATTCACTGCAGATTTTTTTTTTTAAATACGGTTTTGATTTTGTTTGTCATCGCAAATTTGTATGCGTGATTGTTACGTTTATTTTGATTTGTTGTTGCCTTATCATAGATCTTTGATTTTGTTATTTTGTGTAACCGCAGAGTTTTTCCAATTGATTTTCTTTATCATAATAGATTTTTAGTATTCATAATCCTTGCTAATATTTTGTGCAATCTGATTTGAGGATTACAATGTTTAGATTATGTTCTCTTGACAAGTAGCTGATATGTTGTGCAATCTGATTTGATGAGCTATGTGTGGTGCTTGAAATTTTGAAGCTTTTTCTTCTTTCTTACAGATTTGATCGTAAATCTGTCATACCAAAAAATCTGGCACAACGTACAACCGCAGATTTATGTCACAGATTTTATGTCAGCGGTTGCAAAGTCGTAAATAGTGATATTAGTTTTTAGAAAAGAAAACGGAAATAATGCTGATATGGTATTAATTCGTAATGATATTTTGTAATTAATTTTTTTTCTAACACATAGTATTAAAGATATTTTGTGATCAAAAGAACTCACTTAATACTAATTTTTTATATTAAATTAATCATTAAATTAAAAAATAGAATTATTCTAATATTTCTCTTTTTTTCCGTCTTTCATAGAAAACCCCGTTAAAGAGCGAAGAAACAGAGTATCAAAATCCAAAAAAGAAACTTCAATCCTTTAATTTGTAACACTATTGGTAATACAATTCATCAACCTGCAACCAACGTCAGAAAACTTCAACCAAACTTTATCTTTTAATTTGCAAATCAAGAAACCTCCCGAATAAGTCTTTGTATATCGACGGAAAAGATTAAGTACCTATAATATTTTATTTTTCCTTTCCTTATTTAATTATTACAACTTTCGGTGAAGCTCATATGTATAACCCTGGAGGCCTTCTGAGTGTGGTCCGAGTCCTAGAGGCATTCTTATTACCATTTCCGCCTATACCTTTATTGATTCTCCTTGTTTCCGAATCATTTTTGCCTTTTCTATTTCTATTTTCATATCATTTCTGTGGCTTTTTTTGCTTTTTTTGGATAAAATTTCTGTGGCATTTTTACTCTTTTAAAACCTTCATGACTCGTTAGTCATTACCGTGTATTATCAATGTCTTATGTGAATCCATCCATCTTTAGTCGAGACCAAAAATGTTATACTTAATAATTTAGCTGAAATAAATTTCACTATTACAACAAGTAAACAAGTGTCACAGTTACAAACTAGTCATAGAAATAGTCATGAAAATTTATTTATTGTAGGGTAAAACTAAAAAAAAGTTAGTCCATTTTGAAATTTTAATGTCAAAATGAATTTTTGTTTATTATAGGATAAAACTACAAAAAATAGTCCCCTTTTAAATTTATAACCATAACCAGCTGATTTGTTAAAATTCTTCGAAATATAGATATCAACCCTTTTAGAAATATATTTATGAATCCTACTTTTAAAACACAGGTGTAATGTACACCACAACTAATTTTACATTACGGCTCTGATTGGTAACAACGCATAACTGCGTAATTGCATATTTGCAGAATAAAAATTTGCAGATTAAAAAGCTGTAGAATAAAAATTTGCATAATCAAAATTTTGTGTGATTGGATATCATGCATAATAAAATAAACCACTAAATGCATGCTTATTTGCATAATGACTTTTTACTTGTATTTTTTTAGGCAAAAAGTAAATCTTGCGTTTTTGCCTAATTGTCTATTATTAGGCAATTTTTTGTGATTGGTAAAATACTTGCATAATCGCATTAGAAAACGCAATTAGGCGATTATGCATGTTACCAATCAGAGTCTACATAAAAATATACATATCAGCCTTTTACTGATACAAGTCAAAAATCTAAACAATAGTATAAAAGATTTTTAAAACTTTATTCGACGATTACGTCACTTCCAATCTACGATATATCAATTACTTATGCCATCCGTACATGCTGATAAATCTAGTACGTACTAATTATTTAAATCAATAGTTAAGAATAATTTTTAAAATTAAAAGTCATAATTATCATATTACAGCAAAATATTAAAATAGTTTATTTAACAAAATTTTCTAAATATAAAATTATCTATATCATCATGTCAAAAATACAGTACAATAAGACCAAGCTTGTTAATGTTTTTGATAACAGCCTCACAAAAACCAAAAGTACAAAAAAAAAATAAAAACAATCTAAGAAGAAAAAGAAATCTTAATAACAGAAAAAGAACATTATAATTCACACAAAATATTTCATTTTCTTCGGTTTGGGCAAGTCAAGGACACCTAGGGTTCCGACCAGGCCCTCCATAGTAAAAATAAGTCCCCCATACATTGTTTTTGCCTTGTCTGATATCATAACAAGCTGGGTGATCAGCCAAGACATGGAGATTCTTCAGAGGCAAGAGATTATTATCCCAATCAACGACTTGTAAGTTCCTAAAGTAAGCAGCTTTCTCAAATCCTTCATCAGCAAAATGGCCACTTCCCATCTGTGTTCCGGTGTGAGCGCCGCTTGATCGGCTGTTCACAACTTCACCACCAAATTGAACCATACTTGCATGACTCCTCAAATGGCTGAACAAGAAAGCTGGCCAGTATCCCACAAGAAGTCCATTTCCTAGTTCAAGCCACCAGTGACCATGTTTTGGATCCTACAATATTGGTACCACATTTAGGAACAAAAAAAAAAAAAGTATAGAAAATATAATTTTTGTAAATTGTGAACGCAAACGCAATGTTCTCCATTGGAAATGTTTTCATCATGTTTGTGTTTGGCTATTGCTTTTATAATTTTTAAAATTATTTAAAAGTTTAACTAAACATTGTAAATTCGTTATTATATGTACCTTTTTTATATATATAAACAGCTTCATGTGAGTTAATGTAGTACTTATTATCAAACTTATGTTTGACTATATAGTTTTAGTTATACGAAGGGAGATCAGCTAAATTCGCGCATACAGGTTTCTAGTTGATGTTACATTAAAGCTTTGCTTTTATTTGTTGCAGGTGCAATGAAGTTTCTGTCATCAATTTCATATCCTCAATTTAATGCTCTTACCAAATTCAACCTTTTTATTTATTAACAATGTTTTGAAAAAAGCTGAAGTCATCTTTCTTTTATTAGTTCAGTTTATGAAATTCGAGGTTGGTTGCTTTCTTTATTGTTTCTCAAAGAGTTATAGGTATTCAAAGTACCTACAGTAGCAATAATTAAGCATTGCCTCGGGAAGATTTTCATTTCTTTGATGAGTCATATTAAGGTAATACTATATGCTTACGTGAGTTCTTTTTGTGACGTGAATTACATCTATAATATTAATAAGTACTTCCTTCATTTTTTATTGATTGTATTTCTAAAAAGAAAAATTTGTTTAAAAAATATTACATTTTTAGGTTTTTATGCAAGTTTTATTAATCAATAATGAACAATTGTAAATTTCAAGAAAAATAATTAAATATTATTAGAGTTGTAGAAAATTGTTAATCACAAAAAAAAAAACATTTATAATCAAGTTTTAATATGTTTTTTTAATATATGTGAAAATCTTACAAATATAATAATTAGGAAATGAGAGAGTACAAATTATCACCTTAAATGCTCACCATGATGATTTGGTTTTCAAGTTTGCATGAGAAAATGATTTAAAGCAGCTAGACAACAATAAATCAATGTTTAAGAAGTAGATTTTTGTAATGGAATTAAGAAAAGGAACTGAAATTTTAAATATATAAGAATGGTTTGAAGGTTGCTCTAATCTATAGTTTTGTGGAATTAGCTTACATGTTTAATGTGTCGGTTGATTTTTAAAAATAGTAGACATCTGCGTAGAGAATCAAGTGCGTTATTGACTTATTGTGTATGTCGGTCTTAGTACTTTAAATATGAAATATTTATGTTTTGGTGGACTTATCTATAAGAAATCTTAAGTTTGAAGCAATCATATTGCCTCAGTAAAAATGAAGCATTAATTACATATAAAATGAATTTAAATGTATAGTGGGTCAGCTTCTATTTCTTAATATCTAGAAAGAAATGAAGAACACATATTAATGCGCTAGATTACACATTCCAAATTTCGATGGTCATTGGTAAAATTCATTCACCACATGCACGTACTACTATAACTTGTTTTGTGTGGTTTGACCAATATATAAATTGTACTAACAAATTGTAGTATTTTAAGTTTTCAGGAATTTTTTTGTCCTTATTTATGAATTGAAATGATAAAAAAAAAACATATGGTTAGAAGTGGGGAAATAAATGTAAGAAAAGAAGCCTGACCTTCCAAATCATTAAACCAATATCAAACTGTCTTCCATTATAAGAGGACCTCGGGGAAATCGCTGCACCAATTGCAATTTTGTTGAGGGTTTGTACGAATCCTGAGCAGAGTAAATTGTAGCACCCAGTTGCTTGGTATGCATCTGTCTGCTTTTTCCAAAAAAATTTCAATTAAATTTCTTTCCCATGATATTAAATAAATCCATCAAAAAAAAAAGTTGAAAAAAAAAAAGTTGAAATTGGTCTTACCGTCCAATATGTAAAGAATCTTGGATAATTATCTCCGTATAACTCAGGACTAACCTGCAAAAAAATCAAATGCTATGTAATCAGTAATCACCAACCTAATTATTAATATGTCCCAATCTATTATCCCCACAAGACTTCTTTTGCAACTCATTAAAGTTGATTAGTCGGTTGGTTCCCCGGTTAGAAAATTAAAAGGTTGACTAAGGTCTTCATTATTTGGAAAGCTAATTTTTGCATTATGTAAATATCAAACGCAAAAATGAATGTGGTAAGAATATAAAATATTATCCTCTCTTTTGTGTTTGGAATTTTTGTTTTAAAAAAGAAGAAGACAATTTTGTTTAATATGAAGAAAGTTATCTGAAAGAAAAAGGCACTTACTAAAAAAGCAAAAAAAAAAAATGTAAATAAAGAATCAAGATTCTCTAGAGATTAACTATTAGTGGGTAATTATATATTTAAAAAAAAAAAAAAAAAGGAATTGTACCTGCCAACCAGCTTCAATGGTGTTTAGGTCATGACCAAAGGAGCCAGAGATGAGCCAAATCTGAGATAAACTAAACTCATAAGCATCAGTGACACGTGGCGCCCACACGTTTACGCTTGCTTTTGCTCCATAATATTGTTCTCCATTTACAAACACCACCGCATGCTGCATGTAAAAAAAATTAAACTCCATTAATGTAAATACAATTAATTAATTTTAAACCTTAAAAAACCATTCACGTTCATACTTTCTTTTCTTTTCTTTTACGTTAATACTTTATTTTCAATATCAAGAAATCAGTTGAACACCTTTTGTTTTGTTTTTCCATCTCGATGGAATACTATTTTTTGTTTTTTTTTTATAATATTTTTTTTCTAATATGCTTTATAACTTTTTTGGAGAATAAGATGCTTTATTGAACAAGCAAAAGTTAAAGTAAAGCGTAAGGAAACATTATTATTCTCCCGCATGATCGATTCGTACGAGAGAGGTGAAGAAGAAGTTACCTCGTGTCCGCCTCCGGAGGAATCTCGTCTGATTGGTTTTCTCCATTTCCGACCAAACCGTCGAACTGAATTTGCCCTTAAAACATCATTCTTCGTTGTTCTTCTTATTGGTATTGACCCTATTGGACAACTTTCACCGGACATACTCCATAACTGATTAAAACTTTCCTCATCTGTTGTTTCATTTCCTCTATTTGGTCTGTTTGGTGAATCCTGCATGTTTCCATTTATAGTATCACTTTTTTTTTCCTTTTTTCAAAAATTATAAAATAAGTAACGCGAGAGAGTAAGTTTTGTTACTAGTGGTTTTTGTCCTTGTAGCTGAGGATGATCAAATGCTGGTTGCAAATGAGACGGAACACATTCTATTACATCTCCATCTGGGCTCTACAGTTTCACAATAACAAAAATATTTTCATAAATGAACAAAACAAAAAAAAGTGGATCAATTTCATAAAAGGGTATGTTTTGGTTACGTGGATTGTTTTGATGGAAGGCTTGTTGATTCTCTTGAGATGTGCTTCTACTCTCTGAATCTGTCTGTTGGGTCTGAATGAAGTGTGGTTTTTATGATGAAGAGCTGATCCATGTAACAAGTCTAGTTGAAGAGAGAGAAAAAGAAGACACCAAATAAATTTGGATGTGATAGTTGAAGAAGAAAATGAAGAAGAAGAAGAAGAAGAAGAAGCCATAACTAGAGAATGTACGGCTTGTTTGGTAATGAAATGAATATGTCTATTTGTCTCCTTGTGCTTTCTTGATTTTTTTAGCACACAAGAACAAAGAAGAAGTAGAAGAAGAAGGTAGAATGAGAATGAGAAGTTGGTTTAATCCCAATGTCCAGACAGAGGAAAACAGAGAGCAAGCAAACAAAAAACACTACTACTAAATGTTATTTTCAGTTTGATTTTATTTCCTCTTTTTTTTAGGGGGGTTTCTTGGGGTTTGTATTGTAGAATCTCAAACTTTTTTTTTATCTCTTTCTAACTTTTTGTTTCAAAAATTAAATAAATAAAATAAAAGGGAGAGAAAGAAATGAAGTAAGTGGCTTTGGGGTTGTGTTTCCGACATAGTCTAAGCTTTGACAGGCACGAATTACCATTTAAAAGAGAGTGCTTAGAAGGTGGGCCTTTTACCTTTTGCCTTTTCCCACGTTTTTTACCCATAACTTCATGTCTACTTAACCATTTTTTTTTTTACTTCACTCTAATTGGTAATAAGTTAATAATGATTATCATCTTACAAACATGATGCCGATGGGACATTGATCTATCACTATACTACGAAAGGTTGAAGTTTAAACTCTATTTCACCATGCATCCTATTCACTAGTTTCCACAAATACAATAAAGATGAATAGGATATACTTACCTAATGATTTGAGCTTATACTAGATTTCACCATGCATACTGCACACACATGTAGTAGACATCATCGTCAAAAAAAAAAAAAAAAAAAAAAAAAAAAAAAAAAGAAAGAAAGGAGAATAAGCATAGGCATCGCTGAATAAAGTTGTAGCAAAATGTAATTATTGGCAATATAACCAAGTTTTAGTCTTTTAGATTAGATGATGATAAAAATGACGTAACCAAACTAGTTGTGTTTTTCTAAGTAATTGATATTGACATGCGCATGTTTTTTGTTTTTGTTGAAGTTGACATGCACATGTTTTAACCTTAAACCCTTGTTATATATGCTGGAGATAATTTAACCAGTGTTATTTTCTCAAAGGATTATGTTAGGACCCCATATCAAAAGTGTGAACAGACCAACATTAACATATAAATCGAATACTCATTAAAAACATTATTATATGAATTGAAAACCCAGTTAAAAGTTAAAACCCCATAATTCCTTATAGTAAGAAAAATATGTAAAAAAGAGAAGAACAAAAAATTGTGTACAAAGAAAAGAATATTATTTTTCATTTCCGGAATATATTGGACTCATCCAATAATTTTTCCACCATTTTTCATCTTAAATATATCCAAAGCATTTGGTATAAATTGTAGTTTTTGTTAAACCTCTACTTTTCTTTAGAATTTCGAAACGCTTCAAAAAGTGAAAATATTTTACTCTAACCTGCCAAAATTGAAGGTCGATATATTTGTTTCCTCATGGTATCACAAAAATTGTAATATCATGGTCGATATATCACAAAAATTGTAATCTGTTTCAACCATTTGGTTTTCGTTAAACCATTTTATCACAAACTGAAGATCATTTTATATTTGCTTCTGGGATTTGGTTTTCGTTAACCATTGTATCGGTTTGATTTATTTTGTTGTGCTAGGATTTTGTTAGTGTTGTCAATAATGTGTGTTGGTTGTTCTAAGCCCCATTATCTTATATGTGCAAAGGTCGATGTACAAATTTACATCTTTTGTTTGTATATACTCCAGCTTTTCCATACATTATTTTAAAGAATTTTTTTTTTTTTTTGGTAAAAGGTTTTTAAATCAAATATTTTTTTTGTTTTTCTGTGGGTTACATTTTTCTTAAACTGAAGTCCCCAAAAAAAAAAAAAGAGAAATTATCCAAAACACCATTTTTTCCCCCTTTGCCTTTCTTCAGACGCCACTTCAGCTACACCACTCCAAAAACGCCATTTCTTTTGTGTGAAAAAGACGCATTTAGCCTTCAGATCTGACATCATAATTTTTATCTCTCACGCGCCTATATCTCGTCGCCGTTCTTTTAGGATTTCAGTTTCGGGACATCGATCTATGTTCTTTCTTTGTCTCTAATCGTCGCCGAATTCACCTGAAGAACGATGGTGAAGACGAGGAGCAAGAGGAAAGCGGTGGAGGATGTCAATCGGTCGGCTGCAGAAATCTCGCATAAAAAGTCTAGACGGGAGTCTTGTCTGATGCCGCCGGCTAAGGCGCCCGTGTGTAAAGGTAATGTCACTGTTTAACATTACTAAGTTCTTCGTCCATCCCCTTCGTTCTGAGGTCAACATTTTTCTACCCCCTGGTTGTAGCTGTCCGTCCGCGTCGCCGATGCGTAGGCGATAAACGGCCGGTGGTGTCAGAAGGAGGTAAAACATCAGCGTCCTGTACGCCTCGGAATCAGACGAAAAGGGGGAATCTTGCCGCGGTTGAAAGTAGAAGTGCTGTTGTTGGTCGGTTGAATAAGAGGCGTTGCGCTGGAAGAGGAGAAGCCGCCGGTGATGGTAAGAAATATATATATATATATTTATGTTTATATCTTTTTCTTGTTAAGCGTCCTGTGTTGCAATTGTTGGTTTACTGTATTTTTATTTTAGGATCTATGTGGTAGAAGGAGCGCAATTTGTTACATCTAGAAGTCACTTGCTTTTTTGTTTTTGTTTTTTTGGTTCTAAAGTTCTTTTGTTTTTTGTGTTCAATCTCTTTTTTTTCTAGGTGGATCTCACTCGGTCGATGGCATCTCTTCTTCTAAAGGTTTTCATTTCTTAGTTGGTTGGCTTATTTTCCAATATATGCATGTTATTGTTTTGGACTATGTCACTTGTAGTCTATAGTTTTGGTTAAATGAAATTTCGCTACAGAGTTTGTTTCTTATTGTTTTTTTCAGGTCTGTCTGACTGAGTTGCGTCTGCATCTTCTTCTGAAGGTTTGTAAGTTCTTAGATGTTACTGTTAGATTCCTATTTCTTGATCAGCTTCTCTGTCCTATGTTACTTGTATGGCATGTTTTCTGTACAAGCGGTTATGGTGTTCGGCTCAAATTTGTAGTTTTTATTCGTGTTGTAGGTGACTCTGAGTCCGTTAAATCTGCGCTTTCGTCAGCAGGTGTTTCAGTTCCTATATGTTAGTAGTTTTCTCTACATTGTGGAAGCTACCGATGTAAATGTGACATTATTTTTATGTGTTTTAGGTAAAACCAGTCATGAATTTTGCTATTCTCCAGAGAGTTCTGATGTGCCAGGTCAACTGTCGAAGCTACTTTGTTGTTTTTGTACTTTCCTGATTTTGTGTTCGTTATATCTCTAATATATGCGGTACTGAGACTTAATTACATTTTTGCCGTCCGGTCTCAGTTTTTGTTCCCTACATATATTGTTTTTATGTTGTTACATTGTTTTTTTGTTTGTCATCTATCTATTTTTTGTAATTTGCGTTTATTCTGTGCTTTGTTTACATTGTCTGTGTTCCCGTACCAACAACAGTTAGTGAAGCCTCATCGCCTTTTGCGGCAATCTCTGCTTCTGCATGTATGGTTTCAAACAGATATATTTTGAGTTTTTCGATTGTCTTACTTAGAGGGTATGTTGTAATCGGTCCTATTCTTTTCATACAGCTCGTTCTTATGGTGCAATTGGTTCGTCAGGTGGTAGTTCTCGAGATGATGATGGTGTTTCATATGAAGTTGAAGGCAAAGATGGTGAAGGAGCCGGCTCAGACAGTGAAGGTTTCTCTGTAAATTTGTGCATAGTTGTTCGTGTATTATGTCTATAACTAATTCTTTGTCATTGCTTTGTTGGCAGATGAGGCTGTTCATGAGCTTATGTTACCGCACAGACTTTTTGCAACTGATAGATACCCTACCGGTGGTAGGATTAACTCGTACTCAAAGCTGCAGTATCTTGCGGACATTTTATCCATTTTGGATGGGACGCCTCAGTATGGGACCTTGCTGAATTCGTGTTTTGGGTCTCTTTTCAAACTGCCAGTGCGGCAATGTTTATTTTCCGGGAAACTTGTCCATAACCTCATTTATCGCCAACTGGTAACAAAGAATTCTCGAGAGTTGTGGATAACGTTTGGAGGCCAGCCTCTGAGATTCTCCTTGCGTGAGTTTGAAGTTGTTACTGGCCTTCCTTGTGGACCGTATCCAGGGAAGTGTCCTCGTTTCGAATCTGGTACGACTTCTGATGCTCGCTCTGCATTCTGGGATGAGCTACTTGGTCCCCGGGATGATGTTACTATAAAGGACATTGTGGAAATGTTGCGGCTAACGCCAGATATGGATCCGTTGAGGAAATTGCAGCTTGTCCTTATTGTGATTGTTGATGGTATTTTAATTTGTGGGACACAACCACTTCGCCCGTCACCAGACATTGTTGATATGGTTAGTGATCTTGACGTCTTCTTTCGGTTTCCTTGGGGACGTTTGGCGTTTGAGAGGACTCTTCGGATGGTTAGAGTTGGTGACATGTTGACCCGAGTTTCTAAGTTAACTGATATGCTGAAGCAGAAGTCACTCGTTGTCCATGGATTTCCGGTTTCAATCCAGTTATTTATGTTCCGTTCTGTTCCTCTCTTGCTCTGACATGTGCCGTTTGCAGAAGATGAGCAAACCTTTTTAGATAGTCGACTTACTAAATTGCCGATGCTGAAGACTTTTCACACTGAAAACATCATCCAAGTTGAGAATGACCCGAAGGTAAGGAGTCATATTTCCCTTTTTTCCCTCTTATTTAGTTGTTATCATTTAATACGTATATGTTTCCTTTGCAGCTTTCTGTTCAGTATGTTGTGCCTTTGGTATTGGAAGATGTACGGGTTCGTGTTCCATTTCGTTCGGTATCAGACCCTAAGATTCTGAATTTAGTACGTTTACTTGAGGGTGGTCATCGTTTCTTGAAAAGTGATTGGTGTGGTGGTGATGTTGTGCTTCCCCAGTTGTGTATCTGCAAAAAAAGAAAAAATCTGCGCTGTAAGTGTGCTGCAAGTGTTTCTGCTCGATCTGGAAGTGTTCCCATGAACCCTTTAAATTTGTTGAGAGGGGATCAGGCGGCTGTCCAGATTGCTAAGCTTACTGAAGAAGTGGTTCGTCTTCGAAGAGGTCATGGTGCAGAGTTAAAAAAGTTTAAGGAAGATTTACTTACAGAAATGCGGCTCCTTGTTGGTAGCCGCATACCTGCTGGTCTGTCAGATTCGACTGATGTTGGTGTTCGAGTTGATCAAGATGCGAATTTGAGTTCTGATCAAGTTGAGGACTCGAGAGACGATGCAGAGGTGCAGCGCTCTCCGCCTAGCTCACCAGAAAAAGTTGACAGTATTCCACAAGTCTCTGGAGGGGTTGTGTATTTTATCTAATCCTTTCTTCTTGTATGTTTTGTTTATGTTGTCTAGCACTATATGCTAACTGCCACTGATTTAATTGATTGTTGTCAGGTATGTCATTCGACTTTTGTCACCTTGCGGTCTACTGATATGGAGGTTATTTATATTATAGATATTCCTACTGTTTGATATATCTGTGACTTACATTTGATTTTGTATTTCGTTCGACCTAATCTTAGCTTTTGTGTTGTCGTAGTGTCCCTTACCTGGTGATCCTAACACTAGTGGCGATGGTCACTTACCTTGTCCCGCTCCAGCTTCAAGGTCTGTGTAGGTAGGTTCTCCTTCTGTTGTGCTTGTTTCAGAACTACTCTTTTTTTTGAAGGTTGCGAGGTGTTTACTAACTTTTTTCTTTTTTAGTCATCTACTCAACCTGCTTCTGGCGACTCCAATCTTCCTGCTTCTACATGCGATCTTCATGATAGTACTGTTAGTAGGATTACTTGCTAACTACGTTGTTTATTTATTGATTGTTTTCTGATGTTTTCTTGTATTTTACATAGGTGGTTCCCGGGATGC
The DNA here is from genome assembly GCA_963667165.1 of Barbarea vulgaris. Taxonomy (NCBI): domain Eukaryota; kingdom Viridiplantae; phylum Streptophyta; class Magnoliopsida; order Brassicales; family Brassicaceae; genus Barbarea; species Barbarea vulgaris. The sequence goes on along the minus strand of OY763894.1, from coordinate 9,102,679 downwards.
GTGCCTCTATTTCCTCCCTTTCTCCTGATACTAATGACCCGCTCCACCAATCTCCAACTTGTTCACATGTACAACTTGACCAGGTTTGCTTCATTTTGTTATATGTCATACACTATGTATATCACTGTCACTATATTATTCTTAAAAAGTTTATTTTCTGTTGCATTTTATTTGTATTATATTTTTTATTTGATTTATTCCTCTTTTGGATCCCGCACCGTAAATTTTTTTTTATAACAATTCTTTAGCTTTGTTGTTACAATCCTGTTGTGCAGGATCCACTTTCTGGTACTGAAGTGGGTGTACAATCTACTGTCATGGCTAAGGTTCATCCTTTTTCTTATGAGTTGTTATCTTTTGTTGTTTTATCTGTTGTAGGATGTTGTTACTTTCCTTCCATTTGATTGCTGGTTGCATTCCCTTTTTGTTCAATTTATTCGTCTCGTTCTATCCCGCATTATAAATTGTTTTTCGAGAACACTTCCTTAGCTTCGTTGTTACACTCCTGTTGTGCAGGATCCACTATCTGCTACTGACGTTGGTGGACAATCTACTGTCATGGCTAAGGTTCATCCTTTTTTTTAGTTGTTCTGTTTTTTTTATGTGTGGTTATATCTTGTTAATTGGTTCCATTCCATTGGTGTTTTCTATATTAAATGTTTACGTTTCTGTCCATAATGATGGTGCTGCTGTGTTGGATACTTCTGTTCCACCTGGTTGTCATGATGTTGCCAATATCATCTGTCTTTACTTATTGTTAGAATTTTATCACATTTAAAAAAAAAAAATATTTCCCTTAGTTGCCCAATATGGTTGTCTTATTTTATCAAGGCCATTCTATCATTTATGAATTAAGTCCAACTATTTCAGGTTGACATCCCTGTGGTGCTTGTCAATTATGTTTTGGTTGACCCAGTCCCTGTGTCTATTGATCAAGCGCCTCCACTACCTGAGCGTCCAATATGTTCTCCTCATGCTCTGCGGCCCCGCAGCAGGCTCAAGCTTCCGACTTCTACGCTTTCCTTACGACATCGTCTAGCTTTCCTTGATGACAACATTCTGTCTCCAGTTTCTCCTCCCTTTGATCCATTTCCTCTCATCTGCGGCTGTGTAGTTACGAAATTCAAGGCTAAACTTTCTTCATACATTGAAAAGTACGTGGAGATTACAGTTGTTTCACTGAATCTGTATGTTTCCACATCCTTTTATTTATGTCTTTTTATGTTTTAGGTCTTATGAGATTGATGGTTGTGAAGTTAGTAACTCCTTCTTCTCTGAAATCTACAAACCGCAACAGTGGGTTACATACACGGTTATTTAGTTCCTTTGTTTTTTATTTTCCCTATGTTATGTTTTGTAATGTCCATTTCATTTGTTTGCTTTACGTATTTTGTGCATTCACCCGTACTACTCAGCATTATTATCCCTTATTTTCCACAACTTTTCCCAAGGGTTTGGTCACACTTGTATAATTGTTTATCTTTGTTCTCTCAACAATATTTTTTTTTTGATGTTATATATGTTTATCTCATTTCCGGGCATGTTTTCATTTCTTGTGTTGTTGTTAACTGTGTTCTTACATATTTTTCTCATGCAGCATAGGGACTTCATGATCAGGGCACTATGGAAAAAACATGGCTCTCGCCTTCTTAGTAAGGGCATTGTTATTCTTGACAGCTTGCTGACGCAGCTCCTGGTGTCGCAGTACTTACCCTTCATGCAGTCTGGCAGGACTGGGGACTACGTTTGGCACCCTTTGCTACGTAGTTTTGTTGATGGTACTTTTGGGGACCGGACTGAACGCAGTACGTGGTTCAAAGATGTTTCAACGGTCTATGTACCTATGAATTGGGGGAACAAACATTGGGTTGCTTTGGTTATTTCGTTAAAGGAATGACACATTGATATTCTTGATCCGCTTCTGTATGCGACCGCTGAGCGGAAAGTTAGTTCGTTCATGGGCCCTTTTGTGAAGATGCTTCCCTTTCTTATCAAGGCAATGTGTGATGTTGATGATTATGGAGATTCTGCAGACAATGAGTTTACTTTTGTTCGTGTTAAAGGGCTTGCGCAGAACTACCGGTCAGGTGATTGTGGCCCTTTCTCTATAAAGTTAATGGAGCTGCATTCGAATGACTGCTCTATTGAACAGCTTGCCGATATAGATGATAGAATGGTTGATCAGTTTCGCCTGCAATATGCAGTAAATGTATATGAAGAGTTTGTCGAGAAGCTTATGTAAGAACTGAACGTGTTCTACCAGTGCATTTTATGTTGCACATTTAATTTTCCGAATGTAATATTCAACGGCTTCTTATGCTTCTGTTATGAACATGTCGTCGACTTCTTATTACCTATTGTATCAAAATATCTGATTCTCGCTTCATGAAATGCATCAATTCTTTATGTGTATGTCTTTTCATATTTATTATCCACCTAAATCTTTCGTTTCACCTATCTCAATATCATATTCAATGCACTCACCTACATTTCTTGAGCTATTAAGACCCTCTCCTCATAAACTTTTGTCATCTATATTTATGTTCTCATCCAGCGACCCATTTGCTATCTTCTACCATTTTCTGAGTACTGTTTTGTTTCTCTTTCTTGTTATGGACAACATTGCTGAGGATGTTGTTATTTCAATTTACCGCCATATTGGAAGACAAGGTTTCCGGAATCTAGCCCCTTTCATTCTTCTTAGGAAGACTCAAACGAGGCTTCTTCTATCTCATTCTGTTTTAAGGGAAGTTGGTTTAAATGAGTTTATGAAGAATCCTCATCTTATTGAAGAAGGATCATCATATCGGCCGTTCTTCACGAAGTGTGTTAATGCTCGGAACCCGGATGCCACTTACCTTGAGAGTGTTCGTATTGCTTGCCAGCTTGGGGCTATGGATCAGTCAGTTGGGTTGTTGTTCGGAATTATGCCTGAGCCACCTTATGCAACTTTTGCAAGGGGTTTGTTTTTAATTTTTTGTAAGTTTCCTTCTGAAGGACTGTTCACTCTTGCTTCTCTGCTAACAAGGCTTGGTACTATACAACGGCTTCACTCGGTTGCTCAGGTAGTGACGCGTCATATGCTTCTGCTTTGGCCCGTTGATAAACGTCTGTTCTGCAACATCGAAGCAATAGATAGTATCCCTCGTTGTCTTGAAACCGGTTGTAATTTAGAATCAAAGTGTTTGCATTGCTATTTGTACTGGTTGATCATAAACTTTAATCAATTTCTGTAGTTGTGGTAAGTCATGTGTCTTTGTTGTTTTCCATTTTCTGTTAGCCTTCTTTGTAATGTCTATGTGTTAATTGGATGTATTGTAATGTTTTTAATGTAACGGTTTTTATTTCAACTCCTACTTGGATTCTTTGTGTGCGTTATCAATAAGTATATGCCTTCTACGTTTTGTTTTTGATTCCGACATCCATTTACTTTAATCTGAATTAAAGCTTTTGAGTTATGCAAAATTGTTAATAGCCATCTTTCTGTTCTAATTTTTGTCTATGGTTATTTATTAGTGTTTATTATGTCCACATGAAACTGGCTAACTTGCTTGTTCGGTATTATTTGCACATGGAGCGAAATTTAATTTTTTTTTTCTCTTCCATTCTCTTTTGCAAACATTCGTTTATCATTTGTTAGATGTCATATTTAGATGACTAAATGTTTATTTAGTAACACATTTGTAAATCATACTTGCATTTTCCTTACAAACTTCTTACTTATTGCTAGTAGATAACTCTTACTGGCTTAATACACAATAGTCTAGCTTTATTTCATAAGTCCTTACTTTTACAAAGACTATGCCGCGTACGCTAGGCACTCAGTCCAGACAAGTACAACAGAAAAACACACAAGTACAACAAAAGTACACACATTCTGGGACATCGACGTTACTTTGTGAAGAACGATGGGAGCTAGCATATGTCTCGAACTCGAACCGAATACCAGTATGCTAGGCACTCGAAACAAACATCAGTCATAGTACAAGACATGTAGACACATTCTGGGACATGGAATTGAGGGAAGCTGAATGTTCTGTCGTAGTTGCCATCATACGGTGGCCCATGGCCAATTTCCATGATTTGAGACATTACAGCTTCCGCTATTTCCACAACTTCATTTAGATACTTGACTTTTCTGTATAGTGCAAATAGCGTTGCAATTCCCTCCTCAACCTGTCCTCTACATATCTTGAATATTGCTGCTGCGAACTGTGCATACACATTAGAATCGCATGCGCGTTCCATTAGCTCCACACTTGCGTCGGATGGTCAATGTTTAACTGCAATCCTTAATCCTTCTACATAGCTGGCAGTTAAGTTTCCTGCTTCAAAGCATTTAACAAAAAAGTGCCGGTATATAGATGTTTCAGTTGCAAGGGAAGGAACAAAAATGAATTCATCAAGGTCTACATCTAGCAAGACTGCTTTGTCGTAAGCAGCTTTCTTTCCAGTTTTCCCACTTGCTATGAAGGGCGCAAGTTCTCTGAATCCGCCATTTCCAACTCTCCTCACAATTTCTATCAATATTCCTTCCGGCACAAACCATTTTTGCTCTGTTTTTTTTTTTTTTTCCCTTTAACTTAAATGTTTTCTGTTCTTTACCATTAGCCAAATATATCTTCTTTCATCTTTCACTGTCTCGTTACTGCTCTATGTCCACTTCCTTTCTATATTCATATTTTATTTCGTTATAGTTACACCAGAATTATATTGTTCTGTTCCAACGTGTTGTTGTTTGGTTACTTTTTCATCTAGTTACTTTCTGTAGACTACTGACCTCTTGATGTGATTGAGACTATAGTCCACTGTCAATCTTTGTGTGTTCAGAAAAGTTATATATATATATATATATATATATTTTTTTTTGTTTGCAGTTTTGTGATATTTAACTCATACTTATCCTGCAGCTTTTCTCATTATATTAACCCTCTACCAACTAAATTAATTGCAACGTTTGAAACTTAATTACAAAATATTTATGTTTGCCACCCTCTTTCATTTCACATTTTCTAGTTGTATGCAATGGAGTCTCTTCCGCCAGAGTTGTTTACTCATATCATTTGCCGTGTTGGTTGTGATTGTTTTCGCTACCTTGGTCCTTTCATAGCTGCCTCTAAAACTACCAAATCTTTAGTTTTTACGGACGCGGTTCTTTCTGTTGCTGATCTGACAGAGTTTGTGCTCAACAGTTCTATGGCAAACAAAGATTCCATCTACCGTTCTTTTTTTTGTGCATGCTTGGATAAGGGAAATGTTTATGCGCATCAGCTTGAGGGTCTCCGTCTTCTTTGTCAAGAAGGACCATCAGATGAAGCGTTTCAGATGGTTCAAGTAGAAGGTGGTAATCATGTATACTCAAGATTCGTTACTGGTATCTTCCGGATTTGTGCTGGACAGTACGAGTTTGGAATGGAGTCAATCATTGGTATATGGGAAATTATTGATGCGTGGGAGGAGGCTGTTTCTATAGGCGAGATGGTTGTTTCTCAGATTCTGACCATGGGAACTCCAAGGTCTGGTATGTATTTTTTATCTCACACCTATCCGTTCGAAGATGTACCGGTCTGTGTGTTTCTAGGATGTGCTGCTGATGAGGTTTGTCAAGGCTGCTTTGCTTTTTGGTTCTCACTTCTCATCCGCTCCCTTTGCTGATATGTCTGCATCGCTTTCGTCACATTCTGGAGTTTATATTGTTAATGGCTTCACTTGGTTTTCAATATTGTTATGTTTGTTATGAGCTTTCTTCAATGAACATGTACCAATGTATGATATGTATCAGGTGTTTAACGTGGTGGTTGTTTGTAGGCGACAAGTCTTTTGCCTTTGTTCTGCTTTAACTGTACTCTAGTTTGTAATATTTGAATGGATGCGCAGCTGTTATGTTATGTTTCATCTTGTTCATTATTTTTCATTTATCATTTCCTGCGATATTGGCTTTTGCTCCACTCTTTGTGTTTGTCTGTTTTTTTGCTGTTTGTTTTTTTCTTGACCTCTACGCCTTTCTTAATAATGGACATTCATTTACCGAGAAGTTGTAGTTTTTGTTACAGACCATAAGCATTACAAAACCAAAACCAAGTACTGCTTCTGCTTTCTTCCTCTGCTCAGGCGACATATGGTCTGTAAAAAAAACATACTGATATTGCTTCTTGCATTTCCATCTTTATAGCTTGCTATATACACTACTTTTGACCGCGAGCTTTATTTCACAAAATCTGCATCCTTCATTATTGCCAAAAGACTATTACCGATTACCACGTTGCTAGTGCATCGTTCCATTACTGCTGCAAACTTATAACATCTGTTGGCAGCTTCCACCTTACGTATATACTTAACAAAAAAACATTCTTTCACTTCCCCATATATCTTTTCTCCCCATCTGCAACTGAAAATCAGTTTTCTCAATACTTTGCTATTATGATGCCAGTTTTCTTTATATTATTAGTATTACTTACGTTTATGGAATGCCAAACTTGCATGTAGCCCTGTTATGCCCTGTGTCAAACCATCTGCTGCATTTATGTGGTCCTCTCTTCTGCTTCTTATACACCTACAAAGAGTAATGGTGCTGCACTTAATATTTTAATGATCTTTATTTTTCTATTCAAATTGTAGCGATTATGCTTACTCTTACCAGATTCTCCCCAACTGATGGAATTCTTCTCTTCCTAGGGCGCCCTGCGCCTTGTGATGTTTGTGGTGGCAGTAATTCTGAATGTAGGAACTCGTCTGGCACTTCTGTTTCGGCTTCATCAGGAATAGGCATCACAATTCCGCTATATGCATTCCTCCAATATTCAGTACTGTAATGACTGTCAACCAAACTTGCTATTAGGGTTCCGTTATGCCTCGCTGCAGCTAGAGCATGGCAGCACGGATAGCCAAGTGTTTGAAACATCTTGCAGCTGCAAGTTCTCTTTTCCAGGTCAACTGTAAAAGGATATCCAACTCCGGTACTGACTTGAAAGATTGCACGACTTGCTGGCGCGACACTTAATCCTCCATGAGTTTTCTAGGTTTGCAAAGAGCTTTTCTTCCACCTCTTTTGTAAGAGCACTCCTATGGCCATTTGCTTTGTCTCGCCTCTCATAGAACCATTTCATTAGCAACAACCGAATGGTCTCCACCATAGTTACAATCGGAAACTCTAACGCTTTAGCAACTGCTTTGTTCCAGCTTTCAGCTATGTTGGTGTTTGTTATATTGTACCTTTTTCGGGGGTAGAAAGCACGAGCCCACCGCGGGATGCCGATGGCACGAAGATAGTTTGCACAGTTTGGACTGCGCCTCTCGAATTCAGCAAACAGTGCATTGAACTGCGCCTCTGTGTAAGCTATGGCTGCTTGGCTTACCAAATAAGCTACTCCTTGCCTATTATATATATCTCGCCTTGACTTTTCTGAACAGGTGAACGGCGCAAGCCCCATGTGATGACTGAGGATAGACTGCCCTTAATCCAGCAGAGATTGACGTGTGCCTATCTGATACAAACACCAATTCATCAGAATCTGGAATGATTTGTGTAAGTTGACTGAAAAACCATGTCCAAGCTTTATCGTTCTCACTGCTAACCACTCCAAAACCTATAGGGACTATTTGAAAATTGTCGTCTTGGCAGCTCGCAGTTAGCAAACATCCCTTAAACTTTGATTTTATGGTTGTTGCGTCCACTATCACGACTTTCCTCATGTACTTGACATCATTTATGCACGCTCCAATTGCAAAAAACAAATACTTGAATTTTGTTTTTGCCCCTGCAGACTCTGTTTTTTCAACTATTGATACTGTCCCTCCATTGGTCTGCTTAAGCATGTGTAAGTAAGATAAGAGGAGCTTGTAACTGCCATCAGCGGTTCCGCGTGCTTCAGCCACTGCTTTCTCTTTAGCGTGCCATGCCTTCATATATGATACAGATACTCGTAGCTCTTCAAGAACAATAGCAGGTATATCTGCTGCGCGTGGGCCAGCCATACCATTTGCATATTTTGACCTCAGTACTTCTGCTATTACTTTGCAGCTTGCTTTCTTCCCATACTGCGAGCGTGTAGTGACATCGCATGTATGTGTGAGTGTTGCTGTGCGGATCTGCAGATTCTCAGAAGTTCTTCCAACCACATGTGCATAAACTCTCCATGGACATCGTGTGTCAACACAAGCTACAATAAGTCGCTTTCTGTCAGATTTGACTTGCTTGAAGTTGAAGTACCTTTTAATTGCGTATACTGCTAGTGTTGTCCGCATCTCTTCCTTGTTCTGGAACACTCTTCCAATGTAGATGGCATCATTCTTGGGATTATATTCTCTATCTTCGAATTGTTGTGTATGCAGAAATTCATCTCCAAAGCATGGTGGACAGTCCTGTCCTCCCACTATGTTTTGCTCAAGAATTTCATTGTACATATCAGTAAGCCTTTGCTGCATTGCTACATCTTCCTGTAACTCCCTTCCAATTCTTTCATCAAGCAAATTCAGCTCCATTTGCGCTTCTCCTTCAGATTTTTCTGTTATTGGTTGTTTCCCGTTTCTTCGTATTTGCATGCAGAGGTATTCTGGTTGAGGCGCTGCCACCACTGCCATTGCATTCGATGGCCCAGCTTGATCCCTTGGACCCTGAGCAAGCGCCACTCGATTCTCTCTGTCGATCATGGAGTTCCACAAACTGTAATCGTTATCTTCGTCGTCGTCGGTGGTGTATACTTCGTATTCTTTATTGTTCTGATGCTCAAGATTACAGTTTCCTTCATAAGTAACTGTCTCTTTTCCTTTGGTGCCACGTCCTTGCTGATATTTGTCAAGCATTGCCTCCACCATTTCAACTTCCGCCACCATTTCTTGATCATCTGACATGTTGTGGTCTGCTAACATAGTTGGATCATAATGCTCATTGTGTATTACCCCTGTCTCTGCCTGCATCAGTTTTGTTGTATCGTGTCTACTGTTGAGTTCGTCCTCTGCGTCCTGATTTTCAAGCTCTGGGGTGTGTGCGTCAAGTCTTATGATATCATCATCTTTTGTTCCTGCAGTCACATCTTCGAGTTCAGGTTGACTGGCAGAGGGTACTTCGAAAGTGACAAATAAGTTAAGTCCACTTGTTTCTTCTCTGATCTTCATGAAAGACTTCAGCCCAACTTCACTGGTTATAGCTACAGGCGGTTTGATGCCGCTGGAGAACACAAACATCTGTGTTGGTAACCAATACGCTAATCTCCCAACAACCCCTGTGATATGTGCTGCAAACTCTGTTTCAATTAGCTTCTTGAGTTGCTCGTAAGTTATGTTGTCATCAACTATGATACACTGGGCCATGCATTCCTTCTGCAGCACGAAATCCCAATGTCCAGTTGGAGATAACTCCCAATGTCCAACCAAGACTATGACTGCCTTTTCCATTGTCTGCAAAATAAGTCAACATAGTTTTATACTTGTTAGTGTATGATTTTTTCATATTCACATTCTGTTATGTTGACGTATGTGTGCTATCAAGGAGGTTATTATGGAACTGTAGTAGATAAAGTTCAACTTTATTTTCAGACTACCCACTCTTTATCTACCACCACCGACATTAACTGTAACGACTGATACGACTATATTAATTGTTCTCTGTCTGTGAAAATAAACTGTGTTTGAAAATTCCTTAAGACAGATTTTAGTGGTAAACATGTACACATAGATACTGTTTTTATATACCTTATCTGCGCGATCACCGATCTGTTTATCAATGTTGTTGTTGCTCATGTTTAGCTCCACAGTTTCATTCTCTCTACGTTCGCTGATTTTTTTTTTCTTTTTTTTTTCTCCACTGGATATGTTTTTATCCATACGTTTCTTATAACATAAAAGCAATAGGCTTTCCTTAATTCTTGTCCACAAATTAGTCCTTGATTGTCGTGATTACTGTTAGCTAATCTATCCCAAATCCCGCCAGTCAGCTGCTTTTGAATTTTTCCCCCAATTCAGATGACGTCATCGCCGGTTCGCCCACGCGCGTTGACATCGACGAGTTTAAGTGACGAGGGGTAAAAAAGTCAATCTCAATTCTCAACAATTGTATTGTTGCTGAGACACTGTATCAATTGGCGTTTCTTGAATCTCTGTCTTCAAAAATGGCATTTTCTATAATTCACCAAAAAAAAGAAACAAAAAAAACAAAGACAAGATTTCGTATATAATTACAAAAAAATAAATTATATATAAATTAAGCCGTCTTTAGTGGAAGAACACGTGCTTAGGTAGTAGGGCAGGAGGTTAGATTCAATTTTCTAAGTGAAAAGAATGGTCCTTTGATATATCTAAGCAAATGCACTTTTCGAAATATATCGCACACAAAACTAAGCAAAAGCTCACATTCACAAGTTGTCTAATCAAAATTTCTCTTGTCCAAATAAACACCATGCGTCCGTTCCTGTGTTTATGATACAGGATATTTGTTCTATATGAAAATACATTTCAATTGATAACATTCAAGTCTTGTTCAAGAACCGAACAAAACAATATATGAATTGTTTTAACAACAAAATAATAATATTTGTTGAGCTTCATATGTTGAACAAGATTTAACGAGAAAATGCAAGTTTCCGGAAAGAGAAAAAACCAAGAAAAACATGCAATGACGATTAACTGATTATAGATTGCATGTCATACAACCAAACTACAAAAATTATTCTTAATGTGGAGTTTTTATACTCTAAAGACATATACTAGAATTGTAGAATATATAGCATATGCCAATATGTTACAACTTGATTTTTTTATTTTTCTTTTATAACTTGGGTGATCTGACCCTAAAAGACAGACTAATCATGTAGTGTGCACACGCGCTGGATACAAACATATTAACATACCATGTTAAACATTCAGGCTACAGTGCAAAGCCAACATAAATGTGTTTTTGTTTTCAGTGATAGTCGAATCACGGAAAATACGAGTTTATACTTTGTCCCCTAATCATGTACCACCAGACTATAGCCGCTGTGTTATCAGACCTTGATTTTAGAATTTATAGTTGAGCCAATGCCTTAACAAAGAGTATGATGTGGCACTTAGGCCCAAACAGTCGAAGATGATATTTTACTTACACACTTGTGACGTATCTATAATGCCTATCTATGTAAGCACACCACAACTTGCTCTAATGGAGCACTCATATTCATTATATATATCTGTGTATATATATATATATATATATATATATATATATATATTCCCTACTTATGTATTTGGTGACTCTGGGGCGACCAAGATGGCTGAATATCATTAGGTTCTTCTTTTGCTTTTTTTTTCTTGAACTTTTAATATGGAGACCATGTGCTTTGTTTTTGCTCTTCAATTATTTCAGTGCTTTATCTAAATAAATAGAATTGACCAAATTTTCTATCCATATGATTTCAGTATAGTTATTTTCATATAAGTGGTTAATCTTAATTGTAAACCTAGAATAGTTATCCACAATTTGGATCTATATAAAATTGAATTAAACGAATTATATGTAAATTAAATAAAATTGAATTATGATTAACCATAGAAACTAATTGATATGACATATAAACTACTTAACCATAGAAACTAGTTGAGATGACATATAAACTACTTAACCATAGAAACTAGTTAGTTGACTTGTTTAAAGTGTTTTACCAAATAAAAACTGCACTGCAGAAATGGTTAACCTTGGCAAAAAAATTAAAAAATATATATATATATATCTTAATGGATTGGGACATCGATATAAGATTATGTGGTTATAAAAAAATAGAAAATTAAAACAGAAGCATCAACTTTTTATATATGGAAAGTGACATAAGGTTGTTGACTATCACGTGCGTACTGGGTACTTTTTAGTGAACGTATAAAATCTGATCTACAATGGTCTGGAAAAGGGAACATAGTTTGTTCATCCAAACAGTTTACTTAATTAAATTGGTGTCACAACCAAAAGGACTAAACATGATTATATAATTTTATATACTGTTTCTTGTTTTTGTTTTCTTTCATCTTGGACATTTGATCCAGCAATACGGCGGGGTCGATCATCATTAAAGTTACCACCAATTTTGTTAAAAATATTTTAGCGAATAAAAGCATAACTCTTTTGTAATAATTACGCTTTTGGAAAAAAAAAATCCTTCGGATTAAGCGTCGGTCAACATTGCTGAACGAGAGAGACTTGGAGGTTTTGAAAGAGGTATTGGTTTGATAATTGTAAGATGTTACTCCAACCGTAATCAAGTAGTTAGAGCACTCAAACTCCAACTTGTTTCTCCACTTTTGACATTCTTGGTGCCATGTAATTATTAGGTTTAATAACATATCTCTAATTTATATGGTTTAATAACCAACCCTAACCGGGCTAATCGTGGATTACACAGTTAAAACTGGAGCACCGAAACCTGGTTTGACGGGTTGTTCACCTTAAAGCATTTTCAATGTATTATTTCATTTTTTACTTCAAAACAGAGTGACTTCAAAATAGAGTTGGATTCTACTCCAATTTTACTTTAAAATGGAATTGAAAATGGAGTGATAAGTAAAAAAATGGAGTTATGAGTAAAGTTACTCCATATTTAAAGTAATCCCATTTTTTACTCTATTTTGGAGTTGCAAATAGAGTAGGGTTAGAGCAAAATCTACTCCAAAAGGGAGTTTGGAGTGAAAAATGGAGTGGGGTTAGAGATGGTCTTAGAAAACCGAGAAGAGGAACCGCCACGAACGGAGTCCTCTCCCTCTCACATTGGCACAAAATCCGGTTTGCATAAACATGAAACATTGGAATGGGTCCTCACTTTTTAGAAAACAAGAGCAAATTTCATAGTAGTATTTAACAAAACATTATGTGGGTTCCAAATCATTATTATTTAAGTATTACATTAGATTATTTAATTAAAAAAAAAAAGTTAATCTAGAGTTTTTATTTTCTTCTTTTAGACTTTTTGTTTTTCTCCATTAAAGCTTTAGTTTATTTTTATTTTTATAAATATATTATTGTACTTTTATTTTAAAACGTCAGTTTTATCGAGACTGATTTTTTTCTCTCTTAAGTAATCGAAGAACAGTTTTCTATACAATACAAACTGAATATTAGTTTATTTGTTTCGCTTGACCTCAGATTTCACCGACTCTGATTGCTAAATGTAATTAGATGAACGATTAAACAAAAGCTATTCAGAAACAAATAAATACTCACACATTAAGATGGACGTAAGATAAAGACATTAAAAAAACCTAAAAACTCACAGATTAATAATATACATTCTGGAACAACACCACCACAAAAGCAAATGGAGACCCATGGCTAAAGAATCATCATGTCCTAAAACCTCTAACTTGTCAATTACTTTATAAGTCCCTTACTGCAACAAATTTAGGATCAAACTAATATTGGGCATCTAAAGCCCAAACAATGAGGCCCAACAAAACCATGGTCGATCGCATATGTGCATGCTTAATTGCTTATGTTGAGTATACATGACATACTAAACACATGTAATAAAGAATAATGCTAAAAAAACATAGACAAAATTTTAAAAACCAATTTTAAAATAACAAAATTAATCTAAAATATTTAACACAAGATATATAGACACGAAACAAAAAATAATTTTAACTGAATATAATAATTTGGATCACTACACTATGCAACTGAGAAAATTTTCCTCTGCAAACATCTCCGGCCACTGCTTCACTTTGCCGCCCCTAGAAATGGAATGGTCAAACACAACCAACAATGAAGTTTACCATATCTATTTCAAAGAGAGCTCTATCACAATGAAAGCGGCGGATGTCGAAAAGATGACATAAATCGATTTTTAGGATGAAAGAGAGAGAAACAGAGTTGCACCAATTAGGCCTCCCTCAGACGACCGCACTTGAATTTTTTTTTTTTTAATTAATTAATATTCTCATAAATATTAATTACTTTTCTAATTAATTAAAAATTCAATTACTCATGCATATTAATTAACTAACTGCAGCAATGAATAAATTTGCATAATCGCCATAAAATTAACCACACATAATTTAATAAACTCTCAATCATTAAATAGTATCTTAAAAATAATCTAACATTTAACAATAAATTCACTAATTTATTCCAGTTGATTTTTATCCATAAATACTAAATCAAGAAATTTCTTCATAACAGAAAACACTTAAACAAACGAACGAGTTTAGATCATCCCCTCTTTCTCGCCTTGATCTCACGGTCACACCTTTTCTTTTTCTGCATCAAATAAAAGAGATGCATAAGTATTTCAATAAATACTTAGTGAGACAATCCTCCCATCTACAAGCTATACACACAACCGATTTAAAATATTTAACATAGTTAACACGAAAATACCGAAATAAATCAACCATCTCAAGAAACACTCGATCTAGATCCACCCGAGATCATTCACGGCCTATATCATGAAAAATACATCAAATAATTAAACCGCTTAGATAAGATTATGGTCATGCACTCACCTTAGCCACACACTGAATATTTATGCGACAAAATTCTGCAATTTTCTGAAATTTCCCGGGACGAATAGACCCTAAATTCCCCAAACGCACAACCTAAAATAATAAAATAATTTATTAAATAATTAATCTAACCAACCTACTTAAATAAATAACAATCTCCACGACCCACATAATTCACCACCACCACCGAAATTCTCTTGATAAATCTTTTGGTTTAAAGTGGTTAAGTGCATGGTTTACTTAACCAAACACAATAACACAACCTTAATACGTCTTCTTCATCCGAAACCTGCAACTACAATGCACACCACGACGTCTACAACCCGTCACCAACACAACGATCAACACCCACATCGCCAGCGTCCACCACTCATCACCAGCATGCACCATCACGATCAGCATCTGATTGATGAGGTGGATATCCGGAAGACGGCTTTCAGGACAAGATATGGGCACTACGAGTTTGTGGTGATGCCATTTGGGTTGACAAATGCACCAGCAGCATTCATGAGATTGATGAACGGAGTGTTCCAAGAGTATCTGGATGAGTCCGTGATCATTTTTATAGATGATATATTGGTGTATTCGAAGAGTCCTGAGGAGCACGAGGTCCATTTGAGGAATGTTCTGGAGAAGTTGCGGGAACAGAAGTTGTTCGCTAAGTTGAGCAAGTGCAGTTTCTGGCAGCGAGAGATTAGATTCTTGGGTCATATTGTCTCCGAGAAGGGGGTTTCGGTTGATCCAGAAAAGATTAAGGCTATCAGAGAGTGGCCTAGGTCGAGGAATGCCACTGAGATCAGGAGTTTTCTTGGTCTAGCGGGCTATTATCGGAGATTTGTCAATGGATTCGCGAGTATGGCTCAGTCTATGATAAAGCTGACAGGAAAAGATGCTCCGTTTGTGTGGTCTCCAGAGTGTGAGGAGAGTTTTGCGAACCTGAAGTCGATGTTGACGAGTACACCAGTTTTGGCTTTACCGGAGCCGAGTGAGCCTTTTGTGGTGTACACGGACGATTCGAGATTGGGTCTTGGTTGCGTGTTGATGCAACAAGGGAAGGTTATTGCTTATGCTTCTCGTCAGTTGAGGAAGCACGAGAGCAACTATCCTACCCATGACCTTGAGATGGCTGCAGTGGTTTTTGCCTTGAAGATAAGATCTCCAAATCTTCAAGGCAAAAACCACTGCAGCCATCTCAAGGTCATGGGTAGGATAGTTGCTCTCGTGCTTCCTCAACTGACGAGAAGCATAAGCAATAACCTTCCCTTGTTGCATCAACATGCAACCAAGATCCAATCTCGAATCGTCCGTGTACACCACAAAAGGCTCACTTGGCTCCGGTAAAGCCAAAACTGGTGTACTCATCAACATCGACTTCAGGTTCGCAAAACTCTCCTCACACTCTGGAGACCACACAAACGGAGCATCTTTTCCTGTCAGCTTTGTCATAGACTGAGCCACACTCGCAAATCCATTGACAAATCTCCGATAATAGCCCGCTAGCCCAAGAAAACTCCTGATCTCATTGGCATTCCTCGGCCTAGGCCACTCTCTGATAGCCTTAATCTTTTCTGGATCAACCGAAACCCCCTTCTCGGAGACAATATGACCCAAGAATCCAATCTCTCGCTGCCAGAAACTGCACTTGCTCAACTTAGCGAACAACTTCTGTTCCCGCAACTTCTCCAGAACATTCCTCAAATGGACCTCGTGCTCCTCAAGACTCTTCGAATACACCAATATATCATCTATAAAAATGATCACGGACTCATCCAGATACTCTTGGAACACTCCGTTCATCAATCTCATGAATGCTGCTGGTGCATTTGTCAACCCAAATGGCATCACCACAAACTCGTAGTGCCCATATCTTGTCCTGAAAGCCGTCTTCCGGATATCCACCTCATCAATTGGAAAACCAAGTAGCCCCTCTCAACTGATCCAACAGCTCATCGATCCGCGGAAGAGGATACCGATTCTTCACTGTGACTCGGTTAAGCCCCCGGTAATCGATACACAACCGGAAACTCCCATCTTTTTTCTTCACAAACAGCACCGGCGCTCCCCACGGTGAACTGCTCGGATGGATAAAACCCTTACCCAATAACTCTTCCAACTGCTTCTTCAGCTCTGCCATCTCTGCTGGAGCCATCCTGTACGGAGCCTTAGATATCGGCATTGTGCCTGGTTCCAGCTCAATCGTGAAAGGATCAGACCGAGACGGTGGTAACCCCTGTAACGACTGAAAAACATCCTCGAACTCCCGAACAACCTGAATATCCCGAACCGCAGCCTCTCCAACAGTCTCTGGGTAATAATCGCCGCCAGATAAGCTTCACAACCTCGTTCGATCATTTTCTCAGCTTGCATTGCCGAGATCACGAGACTCCCGAGTGTAGGTCTCACTCCCTGATAAACCAACCTTCCTTTTTCTCTTTCGAACACGACACGTCCCCGGTGGCAATCCAGATACGCTCTGAACTTTCCCAACCAATCCATACCCAAGATAACATCATACAGCTCCACGGAACAGATGATCAAATCTGCTGGCATAGACTCCTCGGCCACCTGAACATCCACGTTTTTAACCCGACCATGACTGCTCAAAAACTTCCCTCCAACGACCTTAACATACCCCAAGTGCTCACCCGGATTGTCCCGGATGCCGCACCTCTCCGCCAATTCTGGAGTAACGAAACAATGCGATGCTCCAGAATCAAACAAAACGTGAGATTCAATCCCTCCCACGATTAAGGTCCCTACATAACTCTCATATGCTAAGAACCCTAACACAATATTACAAGGCAATAACTTTGAACAAACAAGAATTTAACTCGAGTAAGTCTAGAATTTTACCAGTGATCGGTTTGGAACTCGGCTCTCCCGACTCCACCATGGTGTATACCCTAGGTGTCACTGCAGCCCGCCTATCTGTCGGTGCTGCCGCTACCACTCCCTGCTGCAACCTGGGACATTTCGGCTTGATATGCCCTGCCTCATTACAGTGGTAACACACCCGAGTATCCCCAATCGCTCTACCCTTCTGGGGGCAACTCGCAACCCTATGGTCCTTGCTTCCGCATCCAAAGCATCCCTGACCACCTTGGTTACCATTGTAAGGACCCTCCCACTTCCGCTTCTGACCATGCACCGGCTTACCGCCCTTGCTAGGACCGGGCTGATGTGGAGGCTTCTTTGCCTGAAGAATTGGGCTGACTACCAAAACCTCGTCCCTCAGACCCTCCTCAATCAACGCGGCCTTCTCTACTAGTTCTACAACCGTGTCAAACGATCTCACTAGGCACCGATTCCTCAACTCGGCCCGAAGACCTCTCAGAAACTGCCTCACCTGGGCCTGCTCATCATCCAGGACGTGACCCCCATACACTCTGAGACGGTTAAATTCCGCCTCATACTCACGAACCGACCGGTTCCCCTGAGCCAACTCTAGAAACCGTCTCTCCAACCGGTCCAATGCCTCTTGGGGAAAATACTTGGAGTTAAACTCCACCACAAAATCCTCCCAAAACATCTCTGCTTGGACCCTCCGGGCCGCCACACCTCTCCACCATAGATGTGTGTCACCCTCTAGATAGTGAACTGCGAGATCCACTTGGTATCCCTCTGGACACCTAATCGAACGGAAATTCCGCTCCATCCGCATTCTCCACTCATCCGCCTCTTCAGGCTTGGCACCACCCTGAAAGAATCCCGTGCCAATCTTCTGCAACTGCTCCATCATCTTGAGGTATGATGGGCGCTCTTCTGCAACCGCAACCCTTGGCTGCACCTCAACTACCGGTGGTACAACTGGAACCTGCACTGGTACCCTCCCCGGTAACCGCTCCAACAGTAAGGCCAAGAAATTCACAATAGGATCCTCTTGGGCCGGAGCTACACCTGCTGCCCCACCTGCAGCACCCGCTGGACCTCCAGCAACACCGGCACCAACAACGGCCACACCCTCCGTCCCAACCTGATCCATATGCGGGTTCCCGAATTGCTCAACCGTAACACTCGGTGTCACACTCTCCTCAACCACCGGAGCCCTCGCGTTCCTCTGACCGCGACCCCTACCCCCACCGATACCACGACCACGACCTCTACCTCTTTTAGCCATCTACACCATCACAACAAACAATTGAGTAACACAAACGACTAACAGAAAACAAAAAAAACTTACCGTGGAATCTCATTAAAGGCTCGAAGAGGATGATCTAGAACTCCATGCCCAAGTAATTGACCAACTCACATAATCAATTCAACAACGGTTACTCATGCATCACACAGCATCAGAAATTAAATTAAATCAAATTCAATTTTTCTAACCCGTCCTAGAACCATAATGACTCTGATACCAAACTGAGACGACCGCACCCGAATTTTTTTTTTTTAATTAATTAATATTCCCATAAATATTAATTACTTTCCCAATCAATTAAAAATTCAATTACTCATGCATATTAATTAACTAACTCCAGCAATGAATAAATTTGCATAATCACCATAAAATTAACCACACATAATTTAATAAACTCTCAATCATTAAATAGTATCTTAAAAATAATCTAGCATATAACAATAAATTTACTAATTTATTCCAGTTAATTTTTATCCATAAATACTAAACCAACAAATTCCTTCATAACAGAAAACACTTAAACAAACGAACGAGTTTAGATCATCCCCTCTTTCTCGCCTTGATCCCACGGTCACACCTTTTCTTTTTCTGCATCAAATAAAAGAGATGCATAAGTATGTCAATAAATACTTAGTGAGACAATCCTCCCATCTACAAGCTATACACACAAACGATTTAAAATATTTAACATAGTTAACACGAAAATACCGAAATAAATCAACCATCTCAAGAAACACTCGATCTAGATCCACCCGAGATCATTCACGGCCTATATCATGAAAAATACATCAAATAATTAAACCGCTTAGATAAGATTATGGTCATGCACTCACCTTAGCCACACACTGAATATTTCTGCGACAAAATTCTGCAATTTTCTGAAATTTCCCGGGACGAATAGATCCTAAATTCCCCAAACGCACAGCCTAAAACAATAAAATAATTTATTAAATAATTAATCTAACTAACCTACTTAAATAAATAACAATCTCCACGACCCACATAATTCACCACCACCACCGAAATTCTCTTGATAAATCTTTTGGTTTAAAGTGGTTAAGTGCATGGTTTACTTAACCAAACACAATAACACAACCTTAATACGTCTTTTTCATCCGAAACCTGCAACTACAATGCACACCACGACGTCTCCAACCCGTCACCAACACAACGATCAAAACCCACATCGCCAGCGTCCACCACTCATCACCACTCATCACCACCATGCACCATCACGATCACCACATCGTCACCGTACTTTCTCAACGAAGGTGACCTCGACACCGATCACCATCACGCCTCACACCGAAACAACACCACAACATCACCAATCACAATGTCACCGGCGACCAACTCCCCGTTGTCCGATCGACACTGTCCAACACCCCGTGACTCACGCCTCATAATCTCCAATCATCGATCTCAGCCACAACCCCTCACGTCACATGATCTCTGATCAACAACGACAACAACATGAACGACTAATGAGAGGGAGAGGCCCTTACCGTGAGAGATGAGATGGAGAAAAGAATTGAAGCTTTTTCCTCACGGCAACGCCCAATGTCGGCACAGCTCGAAGCTAACAATGATCGATCCTACTTTGGCGATCACACCACACCACACCGCTCCATTCACTCTCCCTTTTCTCACGATGCCAACACCTCTCTTCTCTTCGCTCTTCGTCAATCACCCTCAGCCGCCCACTCTTCCCTTGTCTCAAGTCAAACTCTTCTCTCTCTCTTGAAAATGAAGGTGTCGGCAAATTTGAAGGAGAAAAGGGGTTGGTGACTTTAGAAAAGAAAGTGGGGGCTGCTTTGTAGAGAAGAAAGTGGAGGGGGTTGGTGCTGAGCTAATTTTATTTGTTTTATTTTATTTATGGCATGGTCCTTGAATTCCCAAAATTTTACATACTGTCCCCAAACTTTCAAGTCGATCCGAAACACCCCTACGAGAAAAATATGGTGTAACTTTTAAATTGCTCTATTTAACCCAGAAATTCCTCCATCCAAAAACAAACTCTAAAATAATAAAATGATTATTCCACCAGACTTTTAGCTCCAAAAATCTCCGGGAATATTTTCAGAGATTATATGCATAAATCCCGAATATAATTTCAAAAATTCCATTTTTCAGGACACGGGCGGTACACTCCCCAACTTTATTTTTTACCAAATTTATACGTTTGTTATAGAAAAAATGGTATTATGAATTGTCTTAGAAAATATTTTTCTGACCTTCTAAAACATTTGATAAGATTAACTTTTTACAAACATATAATGTTACTATTTAAAAAAATAATTACAAAATCTACATCTATATATGAGATATTGGGCTTGTTCGTTTTGCAGCGTTGGCGATTGCGATCACCGATCATGACCACAAGATGTTCATTTGGCAGTCACATCAACCAGTGATAAATTTTATATCACCAAATTTGTTTAAAAATGCAGCGATTGGAGTTACACAATTACTTAATAACCCTTAACATTTTCAAGAAATCACAAAAATCTTAAAATCTCTAAATATGAAATCGCATAGATCGAAGCTGAAACTTTATTCCTTCTTCTCTTCTTGTTACTCATCTCAGAGATTGAGTTTGATTGATTTCAAAATCGGGAAGCTAAAGCTCTTACACTCACTTCCTCTTACTCAGATTCAAAAACGAAGAATCTCTTTTGCTACTGCAAAGGTATCATTGACATAAATTTGACTCTTACAATATTCTATTGAAACAGGAAACTAAAGTAAGCGAAAGTAAAATGTTTACGCTCTTTTAATCGTGGCTGTCTTTTCCTTGTAAAAATTATTGCCCACATTAGCAACAACTTTTTCCAATAATCAAACAACAGCTTTCACAGAAACTATTTAGATTATTCTGTTTTCTGCACCCTAGTTTAACAGAAATATCTTGTGTCTCAACAAGACAAAACACTTCTTCTTATAGCCAACGTCACTAATTTTTACTTCTTTATTTTTTCTTTCCTTTTTTCAATAAAGAAAAGGAGATCTTTCTCCAGAGGAAAAAGGCAAGAAAAGTAAAGATAATAAAATAGTATCGTTAAAAAAAAAAAAGGAGATCAATTATCACTTAGCAGAAAAAAATAAACATTAGATTTTTTTTGGCAACAAATAAACATTAGATTTAAGTAAATATAACATTTTTTCCCGTCTTCACAAAGCATAACGTGCAAAATTCTAGAACTATAATCGACAAACGGAGATAGAGCTCTAAGACCAATTTGCTAGCCATCTCATCATAAGATCATGAAAGATAGGCGTGCTGCGGTAGTCGAGAGAGTTATATATTAATCCTCTTCTGTCAACAACACTGCAAAACTATAATCGGATGAATGATCGGAACGGCAAAATTGAGACATTGTAAGTTGGAAGCCAAGCGGATCAATGTCATACAAATCGTGTAACTAAAATATAAGTAGAATAAATGTCGTAAATCCGTTCTAAGTTTTGTTAGAAAGAATTCTACCATATTGTATTTTGGCATGGCTAAATTTTTTGAGGCTAAACGTATTTATTTGATCTTTGCATGAACGAATTGGGGTTTGTCCAAGCTCGGTAAATAAATCGAAAAAATGAACAAAGAAAATAAATGGTAAATTAAATTAATGAACAAGCAAAAAGAACAATATGATCTAACCTTCTTTTTTAGTTGGATAGGATCAAATCTTAATTTTGTCAGACAAGTTTGGTAAAATTCATATATACATTGTATGTATACAAATTAATTAAATTTGAAGGAAAAAAA
This sequence comes from Barbarea vulgaris, assembly GCA_963667165.1. Taxonomy (NCBI): domain Eukaryota; kingdom Viridiplantae; phylum Streptophyta; class Magnoliopsida; order Brassicales; family Brassicaceae; genus Barbarea; species Barbarea vulgaris. Next base: position 9,080,318 of record OY763894.1, on the reverse strand, counting down.
AAATCTAGTCTACTTGTCTTTTCTGACACTTTGGTCATATTACTTCCCCCACTATAATAAGTTAAAATAGTAACTAGTTAAAGTTATAAGATACGATCTTGAACTCATTTCTTTATGTTCTTTTTTAATTATATTGGGGTTGAATCATAATTATTTTGACTGATGTCTATAGGTTAATTCACTACCGAATGGCTAGCTTGATATGGACGCATGGACCATCAATCCACTACGAAGCTAAGGTTCCACTAAGAAGCTAAGGGCCAACTTTTCTCAAGTGACGAAGAAATAGGATCGCGACTACCACTTCCTAAACAAAGATATTTTTCAACATCATTCATTCTTTTCACCCATGTTTCTTTGTCTAAGTGGACTAAGCAATCAATTTGAAAACTCTATACTAAGTTCCAAAGTTTAAGAAAACAACATTAAATAAAAAGTCCTATAATATGTCACTCATTCCGACATTAATCACAAATAAAATATTAAAAAAAAATCCTAAGGAAACCTAATTAAAGACGGAGGCTTGTTATATATATGTCTTCAACGCATTATTGATTTCATTTTCAAATACATAAGATAAAGACTATTGAAAGATATAGTGATTTGATTCGAAGCTCTAATACATTTCTTGGAAAACTTTAGTATGTCTCCTTCTAAGATTTTGTGTTATTCATAAATGGATAAATTTCAATTGGGAACAAGTTTGTTTTACTTAGGTAAAACCGTAAAAGTGCTGAATTACTTTTAATGCTCTAATAAACCCATCAACCTAGATACTCTTTGAACTATATTAGAGAGAATATCTTTTGGTCGGTCTGGCTGACGGATTCGTCATCATTATCATTGGATAAGATGACAGTGATTTCGTATAATTATAGAATGTGTGAGTCTATGTTATTGGACCAAGAGAGAAATTCATACGAAAAAAGTTGATTTGGAAAAGCCAATATCCATCAGTATATCGTGAAAACTAAATAGAAAGGACTAAATAGGATTATGAATGGAATGAGAGAAATGTAAATAAGCCAATATGTCATGAAATGTCCTGGACCATGAAGAATGCATGAGAAGACAGGCTAGGTTGAAACTCTCGGAAATGACCGAGGACAACAAAACGTCAAACATTACTAGAAAAAACTAAAAACGTGAATCATATAATGAACCGTAACAAAACAAGAAAAAGTTAATAGTGAAAAGTTCAAGAAAACCAAGCTAATGATGGAAAAAAATTTTAAGTTTCACATGTAACCCGCAAACACACAAAAATTAAATAAAAAATAATGTATGCTAGACATGACTAAAAGTTAGTGAAAAATATATGTTTTCTTTAAAAGAAAAAATATAAGTTATTTCTGAGTAAAAATACATGATTAAAAAGGAACAAACAATTGGGATTGCATTAGGGAATAAGCCATTTTGTAAAAGCAGTAATAATATTTAAAATCTTTTTGTTTTGGCATAATCTCTTTTTTTTTTTTTCAACTGGCATAATCTGTAAAGGCCTGAAAATACGAAAATCATCAAAATATTTGTTGACAAGAAAAAGTTATCTAAATAATTGAAAGCACAGTAAGCCTAATTCTAATGAGGGAGTAAAAAGCTAGTCGTGATAAGGTGGTGGGGCCCTTGCATTCGGCCATCTTTGTTTTGATACCATATATAGAGAAATTGGAAGAAGCTGATCAAGATCAAAACCAAAACACTGGAACTAACTAAAATAGTGAACACAAGGATGGCCAAAGTTTTGACACTTCTTGTTCTCCGACTACTCATGAATCTCTTACTTATTGGTTGGATTTCTCTATGGATCATTAAACCAACCACTCTTTGGATACAATCATGGCATCAAGCTGAAGATACCATCAAACATACTCTTTTCGGCTATTACGGTAAGTCTCATCTTAATCATATTTTACTTCCATATATATCTCTAATTTCTCCAATTATGACTAATCAGGTCTCAACTTTGCTGTATTCTCATTGCCTCCTATTGCTCTCTCTATAATTGGACTCATTTACTTGAGTTTATTACCGCAATATCATCGTCTAACAAGGTAATAAAATTTAATAGTTGAAGTCATTGTTAAAAAATTAAGTAAAGATAAAATAATTTGATGTTTTTATTTTATTTTGTTTATTCGTTGCAATATGAGCTTAGGGGAGGGAGGAGTGTAGCTGTTACTGTCTCAAAACCAGCCATAATCAATAGCTTCATTGGAATTGTGTCTTGTTTTGAGATCATTGCTCTTCTTTTATTCTTGCTCTTTCTATCTTGGACCTTCTACGCACGCGTCTCTAACGACTTCAAGAAGCTCACGCCTGTCAAAACTATGAATTTCAACTTGTAAAATTTCTCTTCAACTCCAAAATTCTGCAGCATTTTCTATACAAAGTTGATAAACATTATTGAATATTATTCTATATGTTTTCAGATGGCAGCTTAAGTATTTTAGAGTTGCTACAAGGTTTGGTCTATTAGCCGAAGGATGTCTCTCTTTGCTTCTTTTCCCTATCTTGAGAGGACTCTCGATGTTTCGGTTACTCAACATTGAGTTTGGATCTTCTGTAAGATATCATGTGTGGCTCGGTACCGGTTTGATCTTCTTTTCGTTGGTTCATGGTGGAAGTACTCTGTTCATATGGACTATTACTCATCACATTGAAGAAGAGGTAAAAAATATAATAACCCTTTTTCTTATAACAATCTAGAGTTAATGTTCCTGACTCTTTCTTGTGGTAAATAACAGATTTGGCAATGGCAGAGAACTGGTCGGGTATATATAGCTGGAGTGATTAGCCTTGTAGCAGGATTACTAATGTGGATCACATCACTTCCGCAAATTCGAAGGAAATTTTTTGAAGTTTTCTACTATACACACCATTTGTATATTGTATTTCTTGTAGCTTTCTTGTTTCATTCTGGTGATCGTCACTTCTATTGGGTCCTCCCTGGAATCTTTCTTTTTGGACTTGACAAGATACTTCGGATTGTTCAATCCCGATCTGAAAGTCGTGTTCTGTCAGCCCGTCTCTTCTCCTGTAAAACCATTGAGCTTGTCTTGCCAAAGGATCCAGGTAAGTAAAATGATTTCTCTCTGTTTTCAAGATTACATATAAAAAAACCAAGTTGATTTTTCTTAGTGAGTTATTATGCTATTTTTCAGGATTGAATTATTCTCCGTCGAGTTTTATATTCTTGAACATTCCGTTGATTTCGCGGTTACAATGGCATCCGTTTAGTATTACATCGAGCTCGATTGTAGACAAACACACGTTGTCTGTTATGATGAAATGTGAAGGAAAATGGACAGAGTCTGTTTATAACCAAGTAGAAGAAACTGCAAGTTCTGGTAAGAAGATTATCAACATAACCGTAAGAGTCGAAGGTCCTTATGGACCTTCCTCGGTTGATTTCCTCAGGTTACTTCAAAAACTCTCTAGATCGGCTCAATTTTGATATATTGTTTTACACTTGAAAATAATGATTTTGTTTGGCAGGTATGACAATCTGTTTTTTGTGGCGGGAGGAATCGGAATTACGCCATTTCTAAGCATTTTGCAAGAACTCGCGTGCAAAAACCAACTTAAATCTCCCAAGAGAGTGCATCTTGTGTTTGCTGTTAGGACATTCCAAGACATTAACATGCTGCTTCCAGTATCCTCTATAATCTTTAATCCAATCAACAACTTAAATCTCAAGATAAAAGTTTTTGTTACCCAAGAGAAAAAGCGTTCTCATGGAACAACAACATTGCAAGAGTTCTTGGCTCAATCACATGTTCAATCTATTCACCTCGGAACCGAAGAGGACTATTCAAGATTCCCTATCCGTGGACCTGAGAGTTTCAAATGGCTTGCCACATTAGTCCTTATAACCGTGCTAACCTTTCTCGGCTTCTTGATAGGTTTAAGCCATTTCTTTATACCTTCTGAACACAAGACTCATTCAATGGTTATGAAACTAGCTGCTTCTGGAGCAATCAAGACTGCTAAAGACGAAAAGGTTCCTTCGTGGATTCCAGATTTGGTTATCATTGTCTCTTACGTTATAGCTATAACAATTGGAGGTTTAGCTGCAACTATTCTACAATGGAGACGACAACATAAAGAAGCACCAAGAATGTCTAAAGAAGTAATATCAGAAGAAAGAAACTTCACTGAGTTAATACCAATTGCTTCTATTGAGGAACATGAGATACATACCGGAGAAAGGCCAACATTTGAAGGTACTTGGTAAATAAATTATCAATATTTTGAGTTATAATGTTTCTAAGGTTCTATGGTATTGTTTGTAACACAGAGATATTTTCGGAGTTTGAGAAGAACTTGAGAGGATGGTCAAGTATAGGAGTGTTGGTATGTGGACCAGACTCAATGAAAGAAGCTGTGGCATCAATGTGTCGTCAACGGCCTCAGTGTTTTGGAGTAGATGATTCAGGACGAAGCCAAAAGAGGATTAATCTTAATTTTCATTCTCTTAATTTCAACCTCTAATCTATGAAAGCCTTTTTCTAAGTTTTGTATTATTAGTTTCTCGTTCTTGTGTATCTCCAGAAAAAGTCATATACATGTAAACTCCGGTTAAGTATGCATAACTCTTATGTTGTCAAGTCTTTTATCTCCTCCTAATGGATTGATGTTGTGAGTATGCATAAGATTTATCATCTCGACCTTAGTGTTTATATCTTTTATGGTCCTGTTAAGATACCACTCCTGAGCATATTTACCTGCAAGACACTGGTACACTTGAAACTCTTTGAGGCCTTGGTTATCGGGGTTAACCAAGATGATCCAAAGAGTCTCAATTGTGCCAGTATCTCAAAGGTATAATGCTCATTGATGGAAAATTAACAGATCCATTAAAAGTTTTAAAACTAAGATCTAGATGCTGAATTCTATGTGTAATCACATTATCAATCCATCAAAAGAGAAAAGACTTGACATCAGTAGAGTTATGCATACTTAGCCAAAGTTTACATATACATGACTCTGTTTATGGATAAAAAAATATTTTAGCCAAACTCACAAAGGCAAGGATATTCTAGCTAATTTGTCAACTTTTCAAATATCAGCCTTTGTGAGTTTCGCTAAAAGGTTTTTTTTGATTGACAGAGGGAGTCATGTATATTTTTTTTATTGACAAAGGTTATGCTTTAACTATTGTTAATAAAGATTTTTAAAAGAGATTTTTGTTCTCATTTCTTATGCTTATTTTTTCCCTTGATATCTCTTAGATCATGTCCATAACATTGTTTTGATTTTCTTTACTTTCCCTATTTTAGTTTAATACTCAGATTATTTTTACTACTTAGAATGTAAGGGAATAACATTCTTACCTTAACGAGGACCGATTTACAAGCTTTACCAACTATCTTTTTAATATTCTTTCCTTCTAAGATCTGCAACAGGCTGTTGTAACACCTGTCACGTTTAAAGAAGTCATGTAAAAAAATCAACATCACTCATTGGTAACAGCAGAACACAAGGGCAAACATATTTAGGGAAAGTAGGTTTCCTCTGATCAGTAGTTAGTTATCAACTTAAATTTGTTTTTTATAAAAGATAAATTATAGTTAATTATAGTTAGTTATCAACTTAGTTAGTTTCCAAGGAAGCGTTCATATCCTACGTTGCACTAGTCTTATAAAAAACCTCCGCTCCATGGATTCTTTTTCATGTTTATTAAACTCCTGCAACCATATGAAATTTTATATAAGCGGAGTAGAATGCAGCAGAAGTAGGTAAAGATGTTAAAACTTACATTAAACAGCCATGGATAACTGAAATTCTAGAGAAGCAAATATCATTTTATATCAATGTTTTTAACTTCGTCGTCACTAGTTGATGCCATGAAATGAAGTGCACTGCTATACAAAAATATCATTAAGAACTTCATTGCCTATAAACATTAAAACTCATAAGCAGGGAGAACTGGAGAAGTGACACCTTATGTGTATATCAACTGCATTTGTGATGTTTTTTTAAAAAGAAAATTTGCCTTGGCAGCAAACATTATAGCTCCAACAAGATACTTCTCCACAGAGATTATGTTTACTCTTCTAGCTTATTCTCGAATGCTATCCTTTCTTGATTCATCCAGTTCCATATTTTTTTTCATCAAACTAATGCCATAAGATCTTTTTATATCTCTTAGTTTAGATCCTACATGACAGACATAAATCAGAAAGTGGAAAATGAGAAAGTTTTTTCCCCAAGAACAAGTTTCATTATTCAATTATGTTCAAACGCCTTCGAGCCATTAAATCAAGACTATCCAGAAATTTCAATGACAACATATAACTGTTCCGAAACAATGAAAACATATGTGGATAAAAATATATATTTGAATTGATGGTTTGTGCGTTAAGGTTCATTTGAAGTTTAAGATCCAAATATATTGTGCCTCTAAGCTATTGTTTCCCTTAAAATCTATTTCAACCTTAGATTTTTAGATCTTAAAATAAATAACTACTCTTGATAAGTATTCATGCCAAACCTAGAAAAACTGCAATGATATGGTTAGGGTGACTAAGTTTATTACCAAATTAAATCAATAGAGATTTTTCACTCAAAATTTTGTACTTAAATCAATATAAATTTTGTGCACAAAAGTTAGTTGCATAATTAAATTGGAATATAATTTGAATGCAATATTCCGTTAAAATTTTTATCTAGATCCTAAGAACATGATGCATCTAAAAAATTGAATCCAATAAATAAAAAATGGCCAAAACAAGTTAATTTAAAAAACTGCAATAAAAACATGTTAAATTGAATAAAAAATTTGTGTGCCGAATTTAGGTTTCAAAAGAAATTTTTTTAACTTAAAGATAAGATCTATGAAAAATGATGCATCTAAACACTTGAGCAAATGAGAACAAAATAAAAAAACTGATGCAACAAAAGGCATGAAGATAGTACCTCTGCAATGGGAATCATAAAGAATCGCTTCATGCTTGTGATTGATTTTCTTTTTTCCCCTTCTTGTTCGTCAGATTACTAAACCTACAATGAACAATTTTTTTATTTTTTTTATTTTTATTTTTATTTTGTGGGTGTGTTTTATTTTCCAGTGAAAGATGAATTTCTGACAAGGATATTTATATTGCTTGTATTATATTTTTAGTCAAAAACTCTTAAGCTCTATTGAGATATATTTCCATATAAACAAATCCCAGATATTTCTTCCTATATTGGCTGATTTTTTTCTTGTTGGGTCAGATTTCATGATTATCATTAGTATAAATAAAAGAACTTTTAATCATTATTTTTGCTTTGATATATTACTGTAATAATCAGAAATAGTAAGTCCATATTCTCTCTTATATCGAAAATATGCTGAAGCGTATTATTATTTTTTTTTTTTGAATATTTGTTAAATTATATTCAAGAAAAACAAACCTTTTTACAGCAATGTTCTGAGTTTTTGAAAGAATAAAAACCGAGCTCTAAATTGAAACATTGATGATGGTTGCCTCGTTAAAACCCAAATCCGGAAAACCCAATTGGGACAAACCCGGATTTGGGAAAAAGAGTACAAACCATCATCAATAGAGCAGAAAGAAATACTGAAAAAATCTGATATCCGAAGGAGTTTGCACCGGGTCATCCTCTTGACACAAACCAGAAAATTAAACTTTCATTAGGAGTCGTTGATGACGGGTCTTGGATTGACGATAGACGATTGCGGACGATCCGGTCCAGACTTCTGGTAATGCTGCTCAGCGGACTGGGAACTTCACCATGTCTTCTCCTATTTCGTTCTCTCCAAATGGCATGTATAGATGCTTGAAACACATACCTCATAATGAATCTGGGTGTGCAGCTCAGAGTTTGGTCAGACAGCATGGAGAGAATGTCGCTGAAGCTACTAGTATAGCGATGATTTAGAATCCCTCTTGTAAGATTGTCCCATACTTGTGAGGCATAGCTGCAAGTAAAGAAAAGGTGATCACGAGTTTCGATTGGCTCTTGGCAGAAAATACACTTCGGGTCAGCTCCCACATTCCACATCCTCAATTTGTCTCCCGTAGATAGCCTATCTTGCACTGCTAGCCAAACAATGAAAGAGTATTTGGTAGTTGAGTGAGAAAACCACACTCCCTTATACCAATGCTTAGGCTGAATCACTTCTCTAACCTGATTCCATGTGTCCTTTGAAGAAAACTTTGGTGGAAAATTTCCCCCTGCTCCACGCCATAGAGAGACATCCATACTCTGGTTTAGACCCCTAAGTCTAATTTTCTCTAGCTCCAGTTCTACAAGATTAAGGATCTCCCTTCGATGTCGCCTTCTTCGGTGGGTAGCTAGAGCCTCTGCTACCGTTGCTGATGCTTTGATACCCAAATCAATATACCCACGATCACCTAGAATGTCATGTATTCGTCCTAGGCTGCACCAATTAGAAAACCAAAAAGATGTTTGAGCACCACTATTTATTTCCACTCGGTGAAAATCTCTGACTTGTGGTCGATACTTGAGCAGCTTTCTCCACATCCATGATCCCAGACTTGTGGTTTCACTTACTGACCAGAAAGATCCATATCGAATTAAAGACCGCTGTATCCAATTTACCCATAATGAAATTTTGCCTGATACAAGCCGCCAGATTAACTTGTAACAACTTACTTTATTAGCATCAGCTAAAGATTTCACCCCTAGTCCCCCTTCTTTCTTTGGCCTACAAACTTCTTTCCATGAAACCTTTGCTTTCCTCGTATTCAAATCTGGGCCCGACCATAGAAACGCAGAACTGATCTGTTCTATCTCCTTAATGCAAGCACTTGGAAGGCGGAAAGCGGACATCCAGAAGGTTGTTAGACTTGCAATCACAGATGTGAGTAGTTGAAGCCTGCCTGCAAAAGAGAGAAACCGATTTTTCCAAGTCTGAATTCTCGCTTTGATCTTCTCAAGTAGTGGCAAACAATCTGCTAGTGACATTCTTTTAGTCATTAATGGTAATCCCAAATAGCGAACCGGTAGAACCCCACTATCAAATGGAAACCGTGCAAGTATAATTTCCCTGATTTCCGGGAGGATGTCAGCCATAAACAGAGTGGACTTTTCAAGACTGATATTCAAACCCGAGCCTGCAGCAAACCGATCAAACACCTCCAGAATCCCTTCCATTGATCTTGATTTCCCGTCAGCAAAAACCATAATATCATCCGCAAAACATAAATGAGTAAGCTTCACAGTTTTACACTTAGGGTGATAACCAAATCGTCCTTCCCTTGCTGCTTTATCTAACATCATGGAAAGAACATTCATACTTATTACAAAAAGATATGGAGATAGTGAGCAACCTTGTCGTAACCCCCGTTCACTTTGAAAATAACCAGCAAGTTCTCCATTTACCTGAACCGAGAAGGATGGAGTCGAAACGCATAAGCTTACCCAATGTATAAACTTTGCTGGAAATTGCATAGCTGTTAGGACATTCCGCAAAAAATCCCATTGGACAGAGTCAAAAGCTTTAGCAATATCAATTTTCATTGCACATCGTGGCGATACATCTTCCTTGTGATAGTCTTTGACTAATTCCGAGGCAAGTAACAAATTCTCCATCAACAGCCTGTCTTTAATGAAAGCGGACTGATTTGGCGCAATGAAACCCGGGAGTAGTTTTTTCAGCCTGTTTGCGATAATCTTGGAGATAACCTTGTACATCACATTGCAACAGGAAATTGGCCTATAATCCTTCATCATCTTAGCTCCAGTTATCTTTGGGATCAATGCCAAGATCGTTGAATTTAATCCCTTAGGCAAGAAGCCATGTATAAAAAAGATTGTATTGCCACGATAAAATCTTTTCCGATGACTGGCCATGCTTCTTTGAAAAATTCCACAGTATAGCCATCCGGACCAGGGGATTTATTTGTAGGCATTGAAAACAGAACTTGTTTAATTTCATTCTCCAGCACCTCTGATAATAAGTGTGCTTCATCCTCCTCAGAACAACGAAAAGATATGAGTTCACCAATAAAATCAACCGAGAAACTTACATAGTTAACTGGCTGGCCTGTCAATAATCCATTAAAAAACTGGACTGCCTCTGTTTTAATGTCCTCCTGACTAGAAAACCGCAGACCCCCCTGGGTTTCTATCTCCTTAATCGAATTTCTTGCTTGTCTTTCCTTTACCGTATTATGGAAAAAACGGTTGTTCTTATCTCCAACTTTTAACCAATGAAGCTTGGATTTCTGCCTTAGAAATTTTTCTTCTAATACCGAGAGTTTTTCCCACCGATCATAAGCTATAGACTCAGCATGAACAGCTTGTGCATCCACAGATGTCAAAGAATTTATTTGACAGTTGCATAAAATATCGTAGGCCTCAGCTGCTCTACGAGAAATATCATACAACTTATTTCGACTCAATTGACGGAGAGATGGCTTCAGCTGCTTTAATTTCTTAGACAACCAAAACAGAACCGAAGTCGAGTGATACAGAGGTTCTGATTGAGACCAGAAAGACTCAATTTGTTGCTTAAACTCAGGCATAGCTGCAATTGCATTTGTGAACTTAAAAGGACCCCTTGGCTTCGATACTTGTCCTTGTAGTATAATTTTTCCTCGAAGATGATCTGAGCATCCTCCCGAGTCAAAAACACAGTATGAGTTTGTTTGTGCTGTAACCAGTCGCCATTTATCAGCACACGATCCAATTTTTTGCAAATTATACCATTGTCCCTCTTGTTGCTCCAAGTAAATCGCGGACCATGTTGAGCTATGTCTATAAAAGAGCAACGACGAACCACTTCTTGGAAATCTCGCATACCCGGCGTAGCAATGGGCGAAGAGCTGAAATTTGAGTGCTCTTCAATGTCAAGAATCTCATTAAAATCTCCACAGCACAGCCAAGGTTTCCCTCTTAACCATGCAGAATTTTGAATCTGAATAATGTCGCTCCAAAGCTGCTTTCGCTCCTCCTCAAAGTTTGATGCATAAATGAAAGAGTAAATAAATTCCTCCCCTACCTCCACCTCAATAGCACAAGTAATCATTTGCACACTCTTAAACATTACTCGGAGATTCACCTTCTTACTCCAAATCACCCAAATTCTTCCCAATCTATGAAACTCATAATTCGAGACCATTGGCCAATTCTTAAAAGTTGATGTAACAATACGGTCTGATTTCCCTGCCTTGACTCTCGTTTCCAACAGAGCACCAAACTCAATACCATTTTTATCAATCCAATTTTGAACCACCTGCTGCTTATTTAATTTGTTAAACCCTCTAATGTTCCAAAAGAACCCCGACATTAAGGTTTTTTCCGTGAGTACCTTTTGTTGGGAGTACTCGGAACCCCATCTCTTGGTTTCTGAGTACTTTTTGAATTTCTTGGAAGAGAAGGTCTGACTCCCACCCCCTCGCCCCCTGGTTTGTTTTGAGATACTATAGGCAAGTCCACTTGTTGTTTTTCTCCTCCTTTAACTAATTCTGAATTTGACTGATTCTCATTTCCTTCAGCACTCGGTATAATTAATTATCAATGGAAGATGATATTTTTTTTTTCTTTTGACATAAAGGATTAAATGAAAGAGATATAAAAGAAATTAATTTTAGATCTTTTATGCTTCTTGGGGAAAACCAAAAATACACTAATGCTTAAACTGATAATAAATCTTGCTAGTAAGAAAAAAATCATATGTAAAAAGCTTATTAGATTTTGGTGATAGGCTTTTCATAATTGTGCAGTTAGTTACAGCAGCAATGAATCAGTTAGCTATTCATCACTTCTCTACTAATTATAGTTTGCTATCAAGGCCATGGAATTAAATCTACCATGTAACTTAATTATGAAAATATTCATAATTCTTAGTTGAATAACTCAACATGACAACTTAACTCCAAACAACAGTTGTAATTCTAATTTAAATCGACAACACATTGATGATATATATTTAAGTTCAGGTGTATCGTCGGTTCAATTAAGAATTACAATTAGTTTTGTATGTAATTGCTACTTATTTTTTTCATAATTAATTTACCATGGTAGATCTAGTTCCATGACCTTGACAGAGCAAATTTTTGCCTCTTTCAAAATCACCCGCTTTATACTTGTCCACAACTGATATATATGCATTTTCCATGTTTTAATACATTAGTTTCAATGGTTTTCTTGTGTTTAAGCATCACTTGATGTTACATTTAAGGCTTTTGAGTCTTGATCCCGCATAGGTCTCATTCTAGAGCATTACATTGTCAATTCTTGCATGTTGCATGTGTTTTGAATCTCATTCAAGATATTGGTGAAGACTTGGAGCTTGGGAGAGGAAAGTTGATGCAATCAAAGTGTTGAGGTGAAGAAATGAGATTTTGGCGACGGGGGTCGCCATCGAGGGTCGCCAGAACTGCCCAAGATACTCACCTTCCGGAAGTCGTTTCTGGCGACCAGATGCCCGCCAGGATGTGCCCGCCAGGATCACTCGCGAGAAGCCAATTTTTGCTGTTTTTTGCGACAGGGGGTCGCCAAGAAGGGGTCGCCAGGATTGCTCTCTCGAACCTTTTTCTCTTTTTGATCAATGTTGACCAGATTTTAATGAATGTTGACTGGGTATGTTTTGGTTTAGTATGTTAACCAAACCCATTTTATTTGAAGATATAAATACCCTCTAAACCTAATCAAAGGGGGTTATGCTTTTGTTTTAGGATTGTTGTTAGCCACCTTAAGGTTTCTCTTTGGAAAACTTTGTATGAACCTTTGAGATTTTGAGAATCAATCTTGTTTAATCTTTCTAATCTTTCTTTCTATTCATCTTTTATTTATGATTATGCAAAGAACAATCCATTTCTTTTGTGTTTTCATGGGTAAGAGTGAGTAGTCTTTTAAAGCTTGAGGGTTGAGGAAGATTTAGGGTGATTGAGAGTGGATTAGTGGAGTATAGGTTTAGTTTATGATAAATCCTTGCTTATTAGGAGTTCCTAATGCTAGATTAGCCTTGATCAAGTTGATTTAGAAGATTGGCATTTTCACGCCCACAAGGTGTTCGACAAAATGCTTGATTGATCTTAATAAGTGCTTATCATGCTTAGCTCATGGGAATGATTGATTAAGATGTTAGGTGGTTAGTTAGACATGTTATTAATGCTCTTTGGTTGCATAATTGCTAACGGAAGTTATTGATGACTCCATGCCCGAGGAACAATTGATGGCTGTTAGACTCATAATGGAGGGTTACAAGACGGGTAAGAAGCTTGAGGAAATGATGAGTTTGAATGAGAAACTACCTTGGTATGCGGACTACATGAACTACTTGGTATGTGAAAAGAGCCACCTAAGCTTGAAGGATATCAAAGGAAAAAGTTCTTTAAAGATGTGAATCGTTACTATTGGGATGAACCGTATTTGTATACGCTTTGCAAGGATAATCTTTATAGAAGGTGTGTTGCGGAAGAAGAAGTTGAGGGTATCTTGTTGCTATGCCATGGTGCATCAATTGGAGGTCATTTCGCCACTTTTAAGACAGTCCAAAAAGCCCTCCAAGCGGGATTTTGGTGGCCCACGATGTTCAAAGATGCGAATGAGTTTGTGTCAAGGTGTGACCCGTGTCAAAGAAAAGGGAACATAAGTAAACGGAACGAGATGCCACAAAACCCTATCTTTGAAGTGGAAATATTTGATGTATGGGGAATCGACTTTATGGGACCTTTTCCCTCTTCCTATGGCAACCAATACATCCTTGTAGCGGTCGACTATGTCTCAAAGTGGGTGGAAGCGATAGCAAGCCCGACAAATGATGCGAAGGTTGTGTTGAAAATGTTCAAGAGCATCATATTTCCGAGGTTTGATGTACCAAGAGTTGTGATAAGTGATGGCGGTTCCCACTTCATAAACAAGGTTTTCGAGAACCTTCTAAAGAAGCATGTCGTGAAACACAAAGTCGCAACCCCTTACCACCCTCAAACAAGTGGGCAAGTGGAGATCTCTAACCGAGAGATCAAAGCGATAATGGAGAAAACAGTTGGAACAACTAGGAAGGACTGGTCTATAAAACTTGATGATGCGCTTTGGGCCTACAGAACAGCTTTTAAGACTTCTATTGGCACGACTCCGTTCAACTTGCTCTACGGGAAATCTTGTCATTTACCCGTGGAGTTAGAATACAAAGCTATGTGGGCTGTAAAACTTCTCAACTTTGACATCAAGACAGCTCAAGAGAAACGGTTGATTCAAATGAATGAGTTAGATGAGATTCATCTTGATGCTTATAAGAGTTCGCGGGTCTACAAGGAGAAAACCAAGGCTTTCCATGACAAGAAAATCATCCCAAGAGACTTCAAAGTTGATGATCAAGTGTTGTTTTTCAACTCACGCTTGAAGTTGTTTCCGGGGAAGCTAAAGTCTCGTTGGTCGGGTCCTTTCGAGGTTAAAGAAGTGAGACCATATGGAGCTTTGGTATTATGGAACACGACGGGAGGAGAATTTGTGGTAAACGGCCTGATAACACCATATTTTACATGTTTTAAGGTTTAGTTTTATAGGTTTTTAATCCCACTTTTTATAATTTTGGGAGTTTTTCTTGCATTTGAGTCTCATTTTCTTTTAACATGCATTTTATAAGTCCTAGACTATATATATATTGCATTTTGCATAGTTTTCGAGTCTTTCTAGGTATTTATGAGACTTGGAGTTTAAACATGGATTGAAGAGCATCGAAAATGAGGAATATAGGTCGAAACGGAAGTGAATTTGGAGTTACGGTTGGAAAGTTATGATGATTTGAAGTTTCAACACGTTCCGTGAGAATCCTAGCGGCACCCCCTCGCCAAGATTGAACCGCCAAGACTCACACATCAACTTGTGGCGGTACTCCCTCGCCATATAAGGACCGCCAGGATCATCACCCCAAACACTCCATCTGGTGCTGAAGGTAGCGGTCGTTTGACCGCTATAGACGGACCGCCAGAACGTGCAGGAGCATCCTTGGCGGAACCAATCCAAATGGTCTGAAATATCGACTCAAATGAAGGTTTTACAGTGCGATTTAGCTCCATCTTCCTTCATGAAAGTTGTAGGAAATTGAGTTAGCTTTCGAATGGAAGTGATCCCGATTGATTTGGGTAAACGGTTAAGGAGATATGGCCCCCGCACCCCAGACGGCTATCGCAGGACCGCCAAGACCAAAAATGGAGACTCAGCTCTCAGGGGATGTTCCTAGCGGCCATTTGGCCGCCACAAATGGACCGCCAGGATGCCATGGCGACACCCCACCGCCAGAACACCACCGCCACACCACCGGCCGTCTCACTTTACCTTTCTACCTACTCCAACTATCCTCTTTGTATAATTATCAAACCTGATCACTAGAGGGACGACACCCAAGTTATTTTTAAGCCATTTTTACTGTAAAACAAAGCTCTGCAACATCATTTTCATTTCTAGATCTTGATCTTATTTGTGAAGTTTTCTTAAATCCGTTTTCATATTTGTGTTTATTATGTTCTTAGCTTCGATTTGTTCGGTTTACTTTTGTGAATTGATCATGTGTGAGTAGTCTTCTAGAGTTCTTGGGTGAAGTGTGATTAGGGTGATTATAGTTTAGTTCTAGGAGTTTTAGATGCTAAGTTATCGGTTATCCTTGCTTATTGAGTGTTCGTAATGCTAGATTAGCCTTGATCAAGTTGATTTAGATCATTAGGAATTTATCACCCGAAAGGTGTTCGATAGAATTCCCGAGAGAATTTAATAAGCGCTTTTCACATCTTAACCGACTAATCATCGATGCTTAAGGTGAATTGTGGTTAGTTAGACTTGTACGCATTGCTTGTTAACTATGATTCCGCGAACGAGAGTTGATGCCGGATAGTAGTCGGCAAAGGGATTAGCGCCATTAACCTGGGTTAATCTTTAGTAGTGATCTAAGGCCTAAGGAGGCTTATGATTGAATGTCTAAGTTTTTCTAGAGCTGATTAGAAATCACCCGAGTCGGTAGCTTCACCCGAGAATTCGTTTGTTAAAATATCGATAAAAAGTTTAAATCTTTCTTTGATTATCATTTAGATTGTCTAATCTTCTAAGTTGCTAAATTTGAATTGTGTTTAGTTCATTTAAATGCACTAGTCCTTAGTTTTAATCATATGAATTACTTTGTATGATTTGTTCATTTATAGGTTGTTGAATGTTTTATTTTGAATCGATACCATAAAACCAACTTTTGATTTTCGCTTAGATTAAATAGATTCCTGCATTCTTAGTGTGTTATTCTTGATTTCCCTGTGGATCGATCCCTAAGTACTCAACGTACGAAAGGGTTTATTTGATAAACCCGAGCTTAAAAACCTCGCCTATCACGGCCAACGGTTGAAGCCATACTTGGCTAATGATACCATTGAGGAAGGAACCACGGTTTCTTTCTCGGATCCTCCATCCGCCTAAAATCATGAGAAGTCGAGCTCGCGACTTTAAACGAGCGCACTTGGGAGGCATTCTCATGCTACCTTTGTAAATATTAGGAATTAAAAAAAAAAAAAAAAATAATAATAATAATAAAAAAAAAAAAAAAAAAAAAAAAAAAAAATCAATTCTGGTGACGGGGTCGCCATGGATGGTCGCCAGAAATGGCGCTTCCGAGAGCTCGTTCCGGATATTTTTTATAGCGATCAGATGGCCGCCAGAGATCCCTCGCCAGCGCAGGTAAGTTTTTCTAACCATTTTTTTTATTTTTATTAAAAAAAAAAAAAAATTAAAAAAAAAGAACGGGCCCCACTGTGTGTTTTCTTCTTCTTCGCGACACTGCTCTCCCCACCTTCACCATTTGTTTTTCACGATTTCAACACCCTATCTCACTCAAATCTCCACCAAAATCATCGATTTTTGTCTATAAATTCGAGTTTTAACTGCATTTTTCACATTCCCCCTACTTTAGCTTCCCTGTTTCGCGTAATCTTCTTCGAATTCGAGGTAATGAAATCGCCAATACATAGCCTTTTGTGGTTTAAGCTTGGACTTTCTCTCTTGCTCAGTTTGGTGTTTCGATTGTCTAATAGATGTGACTTAAATGATGTTTGTTAATCACTATAGGCAATGCTCGCTTGATTATATGGGTTGATTGAAGAAATTTTTGTGAAATCAAGTTTTAGGGTTCTTAAGAGGGGAAAAATCGAAAATTAGGGGAATTTAGGGGTTATGGTCTCATTAGATAGGGAATTGCGTTTTGAGTATGTTCTTAAGAGACTAGCAACATTAAAAGCGTTTTGATGATGACTTATGCAATTATTACTAAGGAAAATCGAGAAATTAGGATCAATGCTCTAAATGTTGCTACATGATAAGCTTGATTCGATGTTAGTGAACTTTGGTGATGATTTTCGGTTACTTTGAAGCTTATAGGGTTGATCAAAGTGTAATCTCTAAATACACTAAGCCTTTGAACATGTTTTAATAAACTCATTGAAATGTAGTCTTACTTTGTTTCAAGTCTCTTGTAGGTACAATGCCGCCCACCACTCGAGCTAAACGTGACACCACTACGGCCGCTTCCAAGGCATCCGCAGCTAAAGCAACAAAGGCCAAAGGAAAAGGCCAAGCTACGGGAGAAAGCTCCAAACAAACGGGCAAACGAGTTCAAACTCAAACCGCCGCTACTAAAAAGAGGCCTCATCTTCAAGATCAACCTCAATCCCCTCAAGAGAACCCACGCCAACGGGTATGATTACGGATAGACACCAAACAGACTTTGAGTGCTTCAAAAGGATAGATATATGTCCCACCCGCTTCATCTCGTCGAGTTTCCTTGAGAGGGTGGGCATAATGGAGGATGTGCATACGATTATAGAGAATATGGGACTCACCAAGTTTTCGGAGACTCGAGACTACGCTCATCCCGAACTTGTTAGGGAGTTCTTTGCTACGGTGGAGCTTAAATACAAAAGGGCGAGCAAACCTAGACCGGAAGACGGAGTCCTACACTTCATTCTTTGGAACGTACCCCATGCACTCACCATCGCGGAAATTTGCGACATCTACGGTTTCAAAAACGGAAGCGAAGCAAAGTGTGGAGACTTTAAAGAAGCGGATTCTTTTTGGGATGCAATAGCTATAGGAAGCGCCGAGGGAAACCCCAAGTCCAGTCTAATAAGGAATCCCGCAATCCGCTATGCTCACAAGTTCACTGCCAACACTTTCTTTTCGAGGCGCGCAACGGGAGGAGTTAGGAGAGATGAGTTGGCACTTCTTTTCAAGGGCGTGAGAAACCTTATGGTTGATAGCGATGGAGCTTTGTTTAGCGATATTGGGTATGAGGATGTGAACTTGGGATGTTTGTTTGCTAAGGAGTTGGTCCGGGTACGAGTTTGGGGGAGATCAACATCTGAACCCCATTGTTACATGGGAAGCTTGTTAACGGCTATATTCCGTAAGATAGGGATCGACTTGCAAAGCTTCTATCAAGACCTATCACGAGCAGCCCTTGACCGCGCCTATTTCGTGTCGTGTGTCTTTCTCGAGGACACAACGAGTGCGCGAGAGTATCGCTACTTGTATACCACCCGTAGCAAGGAAAAGCGCACCCTTCCACTCCCCAACACAGCATTGACGTCTTTAGCATCAATGGACAACATACATTTTGAGCATGAGGGGGAAGCTCTTACCGTTGTAGAACGAAAAAGAAAAAGGCAACAGTCCGAGGAGCTCCCAACCAATGAGTTTCACTACGCGGGTGATCCATGGGAACTCCCGGAATTAGAAATCAAGCCAAAGACCGCACGAGAGAAGATACTTTTCAGCGCCTATAAAATGCAAAACAAGATAAATAAGGTGATGAGGAGCATATTCAATTGGCTTAAGTCGAAGATAAAGAAGCTTCCCGGTTATGTCTCCGATGAAGACGAGTTCATAAGGGAGGAAGAAGCGCGAGAAAACCCGAGGAGACAAGAAGATCACAGCGAGCAACACATTGCGGATGCGGGACGTTCTAGTTACCACGGGGCTCGAAATGAACAAGAAGAATTTGATGCACCAGAGTTCGACTACCAAGCTCGATCAAGCTATGTGGGTGACTATGGGGATCGTTTCTATCCAACAACGTACAATCTAGGCGGCTCGAGCTCCTTTCATCTATGAGACTCCAAGGTATCACCTTTCCCATTATTGTATATATTTGTTTTTTTTTTCTTTTTAAGCTTCGCATTTTCTTTTGATTTTCTATGTCTCTTCCTCAGATTATTCTCACACTGAGACGGTGCGAAATAAGTTTGGGGGAGAGGCATATATCTAACGTTGTGTTTTCTTTTGAGTCTTGCATTGTGAATACTTATGCTTTCAAAAAAAAAAAAAAAAAAAAAAATTAGTTTTGCATCTCATCATGGCAATAGAATCGAGTCTAGACGCATATAAGTTTGCATTTTGCATATGCATAGGGGGGTAATGATTAAACTTACCTTTAAAAGATCAATTCCTAGCTTGAAACGCGATGCCTTAGATAATGTCTTTGTAGTGCTTGTTCGATCCTTGAAAAGCTTGATTTTTTTACACTTTGATCTCTTCGCTTGAAAGTTGGAACTCTTGATTGAAGCTCGTTTGATTGTTCTCAACTCTATCTTATAGAACGTAATTTGAACATTAATTGTCTCGCTTAGGGGGTCAAAATTCGTTTCTAATTTGAACGTAATTTGAACATTTATCCTCCAAGTCTTCACCAATACCTAGAATGAGATTCAAAACACATGCAACATGCAAGAATTGACAATGTAATGCTCTAGAATGAGACCTATGCGGGATCAAGACTCAAAAGCCTTAAATGTAACATCAAGTGATGCTTAAACACAAGAAAACCATTGAAACTAATGCCTTAAGGGGTCGCCATCAAGGCTTTTAGTTTCAATTTGAAAACTAATTGAAACAAAAAGCCTTGTTCATTTCGACTCCCTAAGCGAGACAATTAATGTTCAAATTAGGTTCTATAAGATAGAGTTGAGAACAATCAAACGAGTTTCAATCAAGAGTTCCAACTTTCAAGCGAAGAGATCAAAGTGTAAAAAATTCAAGCTTTTCAAGGATCGAAAAAGCACTACAAAGACATTATTTAAGGCATCGCGTTTCAAGCTAGGAATTGATCTTTTAAAGGTAAGTTTAATCATTACCCCCCTATGCATATGCAAAATGCAAACTTATATGCGTCTAAACTCGATTCTAATGTCATGATGAGATGCAAAACTATTTTTTTTTTTTTTTTTTTTTTTTTTTTTTTTTTTTTTTTTGAAAGCATAAGTATTCACAATGCAAGACTCAAAAGAAAACACAACGTTAGATATATGCCTCTCCCCCAAACTTATTTCGCACAGTCTCGGTGTGAGAATAATCCGAGGAAGAGACATAGAAAATCAAAAGAAAATGCGAAGCTTAAAAAGAAAAAAAAAACAAATATATACAAGAATGGGAAAGGTGATACCTTGGAGTCTCATGGATGAAAGGAGCTCGAGCCGCCTAGATTGTACGTTGTTGGATAGAAACGATCCCCGTAGTCACCCACATAGCTTGATCGAGCTTGGTAGTCGAACCCTGGTGCATCAAATTCTTCTTGTTCATTTCGAGCCCCGTGGTAACTAGAACGTCCCGCATCCGCAATGTGTTGCTCGCTGTGATCTTCTTGTCTCCTCGGGTTTTCTCGCGCTTCTTCCTCCCTTATGAACTCGTCTTCATCGGAGACATAACCGAGAAGCTTCTTTATCTTTGACTTAAGCCAATTGAATCTGCTCATCATCACCTTATTTATCTTGTTTTGCATTTTATAGGCGTTGAAAAGTATCTTCTCTCGTGCGGTCTTTGGCTTGATTTTTAATTCCGGGAGTTCCCATGGATCACCCGCGTCGTGAAACTCATCGGTTGGGAGCTCCTCGGACTGTTGCCTTTTTCCTTTTCGTTCTACAACGGTAAGAGCTGGGACCTCATGCTCAAAACGTATGTTGTCCATTGAACTCACAAATATGACTAATCCACTTCCGTGGCACTAATCACTTCACTAATCATATAATTATCAATAACTTCCGTTAGCAATTAGAATAATCAATAAGCATTAATAACAAGTCCAATTAGTTCACTACACACCCTAATCAACAACTTCCGTTCGCTAGGTATGTAAAGCTCATAAAAAGTTCATTCAAGCATTTCATTGAACACCTTCCGGGGGTGAAATGCCTAAGCTCTAAATTACCAATTTCTTGGCTAATCTAGCATTATGATCTACCTATTATGAAGGATCTAACACTAATCAACCTAAACAATCAACATCTAACCATCAATTCATCCTAATCTAGCAAACGCATGTTCTAACTAAAAGACTAACAAGCTAAATAAAAAAAAAGAGAAAAAGAAAAGGGAAAGATAAAGAGATGGATTTACAAAGATAGGGATGAAAAAATCTTCATTAGAGTTGCATAAAATGAAAGACATCAATCCAAAACATCTAAAGAGAGTTTGGATATCAAAACCAACTCTAAGGGGAAGAAAACTTAGGTTTAAATCTATTTTTACAACTATTTATAGGGAGGGAACAAAAGTTGAGCGGAGACACGCGTGACGGCCAGTTTTGGCGGTCATGGTCGCCAAGATCAACACCTTGAGCTGGCTGGCGGTCATTTTTGGCGGCCTGTTGGTCGCCAGGATCAACAACAGAGGATGTTGAAGCTTTAGTCGAGTCCTGTCAATCCCAGCGTAGCGGTCGTCACGAAATTGATCGTATCTTCTCAACCGCTGAACCAAATCCTCCAAGACCACCTCCATTGGAAAGATAACTCAATTGTATACAACTTCTGTCAAGAGCTCTGGAGCTAAATCGTTAAGGAAGGTCTTCATCTGAGTCGATCTTTGAGACAATTTGGATTCCGAGCAATTTTGGTGATCGCTACAAGTTGTTCTTCACTTTGTTTTTCATCTTTTCTTGTTCCTCTCTATATTTCTATGGCTCCAAGATCCTCCAACTCCCACAAGAACCTAAAATGATTCAAAGACTATGCAGTATGCAATATAAACAACGTAGAACTATAACATGCGAGATAATGCGAAATGAGACTAAAACACATATTTACACTTCTAAATGATGCTAAACGGAACAAATGGTGATAAAATGAATGTTAAAATCATGCAAAAACCATATATATCAACAACCATCACTTTCGTTCTTTTAGCTTCTTCTTGAATGATTTCCTTTCTTACTTCATCTATTTCTTTGTCAAAATATTGCCAAAATCACCCGCTTTATGTTTCTTAGTTGAGATCCTGCAAGAATCTACGATATCGATCAGAATGGATGTTAAAATTTGAAAGAAAAAAACAGAGATAGATGATGCACACAACAATTAATGAGGTTCAACAAAGTGCCTACGTGAGACGACCGCACTCGTTTTTTTTTTTTTTTTTTTTAAATTAATATCCCCATAAATATTAATTATTTCCCCAATCAATTAATATTCAACTACTCATGAATAATAATCAATCACTCCAACAATAAAATACATTTTTATTGTTTATCCGTAAGAATATTAGATCGGTTGATCTTTCCAGAATACAACGACTTGAGTTGAGAGTCGAAGTTGGTCTGTATAGCCACCTTGGCTTTCATAGACAATTTCTGTTGTCTATTAGCGGTTCTTAATAAACAAGAATCCGGACTTGAGTTCGTTAAATCTTTTATCCTTTCGGATTAATTAAACACACAAGACTTAATAGTATTTACCCATAAATTTACCAATTTATTCCATAAATACTAGACCAACAAAATCCTCTATAACGGAAAACTCTTAAACAAACAACGAGTTCTTAGATCATCCCCTCCTCCTCGACTTGATTTCACGGTCACACATTTTTTTTTTCTTAGCCACGCACATAAATTTTTCCCGAAAAACTCCCCGGGATGAATTGACTCACAATTCCCCAAACGCGTGCCTAAAATAATCAAATAAGGAAATCTTGAGACTCAAGAAACCAAAATACACGCAAAGGTCGACCAGATCGATCGATCCGGCCAGATCGATCGATCCAGCATGGCCGACAGTCCTCCAGGTCGACCAACCAAGCCCAGATCGATCGATCCTGACCAGATCGATCCAGCTTTGCGGTTTCTTTCCAGATCGATCATCCCACTGCCAGATCGATCGATCTGTCTTGGATCGATCGATCCAGGCTAGATCGATCGATCCGGCCTAGCCGAGAGGTTTCCAGATCGATCGATCCAGGCGAGATTGATCGATCTGTGTGCAGTTCGACATCACCGACTTGCACCTCTCGCACCTCACGGCCACAATTCACCGCTACACCAACACGTCTCCTAACTCGTGTCTCACGCCTAACCGAAGCTCACCACCGGATGAAATAACGAATCCGGAAACATTTCACAGCAACACCCAAAACATCACCGACCATCTCAACTACTAGCTCCGTTGCCACCACACCTCGAATCCTCCGATAACAACTCAGCAGGACAACCAATAATCAAAACTGAACATCGCAACAACTAGCAAGAGGAGTTCCTTACCGTGAAACAGCTGAGATTAAGAGGAAGGCTTGAAGCTCCCCCTTCACGGCAACCTCCGTTTCCTTCGCCTCTTGCCTCTCACGCCACACCGAGCTACCAAACTCACCCTCTCTTGCTCTCCACGCCCACACAGCCACAAGACTCACTCTCTCTTGCTCTCCACGCCCACATCGCTCACAAGACTTACCCTCTCTTGCTCTCCACACCACACACAGCTCACCTTCTCTCCTTTGTCTCCAACCAATTTCAGTTCTCTCTCTCTCTATCTCTCTCTGAAACTGAAACTGTCGGCAATGATCAAGAGAAAAGAAGTGGGTGGCTTAGTGCAGAAGGTAGTGGAGAGGTAGCCTTTAATGGCTAGAGTGGAGAAGGTGGGTGAAGGTGGAGAAAATGGGAGGCTGCAGGTGGAAAATAAAGGATGCATAGTGCTTAATTTAATTTTATTTGTAGACTAGTCCTTAAACTCCCAAAAGTCTACAAACCGTGCTCAAGCTTCCAAATCGATCCCGAACACCCCCTACGGGAAAAATGTGGTGTAACTTCCAAATTACTCCAAAAATTCCCGGAAATATTTTCCAGAAATTCTACGTATAAACCCCAGATATAATTCCGAAATTTCCATTTTTCGGAACACGGGCGTTACAATTCTCCCCCACTAACATAGATTCGTCCTCGAATCTAACGGCACAGTCCATCCCCAATGAACTCAACCACACATTTCATAACACAGTGGTCACACTTGACCATGCTGGCCACACAACCAGTCACGAGATAAAACACTATTGACCTCTGAGATCTATTTTCAGTCATTAGCTTAAGACTCTGGTCATAGATCATTGCTCACAACTCCAACTCATACCTCTCCACTCTAAGACACCAAGTCCTACGAGTTCTGGGTATCCATACCACTCCGCTCTCAGGCCACAAAGTCTTTATGAGCTCTCGGTATCAAATTCATCCCACTCCACTCTGGGCACTATAACCTTACGAGCTCTCGGTACTCACGTACCACTCCACTCTGGGCAGTATAGCCTTACGGATTCTCAATATCACATACCACTCCACTCTGGGCAGTATAACCTTACAGATTCTCGATATCACATACCACTCCACTCTGGGCAGTATAACCTTACGGATTCTCGATATCACATACCACTCCACCCTGGGCTATATACCTTACGAGTCCTGGGTATCACACTCACACCCCTCCACTCTGGGCAGTATAACCTTACGGATACTCGATATCACATACCACTCCATCCTGGGCTATATACCTTACGAGTTCTCGATATCACATACCACTCCACCCTGGGCTATATACCTTACGAGTTCTCGATATCACATACCACTCCACCCTGGGCTATATACCTTACGAGTTCTGGGTATCAGAGGAACTATCCATCCTCCCTAGAGTTGTACAGGACCAAACCGTCCTTTGAGTAACCATGACCCACCATACGTCTATAAGCACTCCCGACTGAAACGACCTCCCGTGATCCGCATACGACCTCGCAAGATAATACCGGCATCACAAACATTCTAACCCGGAATATCATCTTTCCATAACCACTACTCAGGTTATCTTACCACATACCCCGTCACTCAGGGTACCCACATAATCTTTTCCCGATTATAACCAAAGTTTTTAAATCCACATAAAAACTCTTTTCAGAATCTCAGGTTCACTTAAGAATTCATGGCAACACTGGCCATCAACAATAAGAACTATCCGTCTTATTATACTCATCATGCATTATCGTTTACATCACTAAAACGAATACACAATGTTCAACAATAATAACTCGAGACTGGGAACCATTGAAGAAAGCTCAAGCCTTTGATTGCTTCTCGAACCACTTCTTGAACCTTGCTTTCATCCTCGCCTCTGGTTCCCAAGTCTCCTCCTCAACCCCGTCACAATCCCACAAGACCCTTATCATCGGAACTTTCTTCCTACGATCCTGCTTGACTCTCTTCTCGAGGATCCTTACTGGTCTTGCCTCCAAGGTCATATTAAGCTGAAGATCTGACGGTATCTTAGCTATAACCTCATCATCCTTATGCAAGCACTTCTTCAGCATTGACACATGGAAAACCTTGTGAAATGCTCGCATAACCTCGGGTAACTCCAACCGATACGCAACCGGTCCAACGCGCTCAAAAATCCTGAACGGTCCCATATACCTCGGACTCAACTTAGTCTCTATAATGGACCTATTATGACCCCGCAACATATCCATCTTAAGATACACTTTATCTCCCACCTCAAACTCGAGGTCTTTCCTCCTCTTATCGTCATAACTCTTTTGCCGATCCTGCGCTTCTTTCATGTTCAGCTTCAAAACCCGGATCTTCTCCGTAGTTTCCTGAACAAAATTTGCACCAAACATGCTCCTCTCCCCCACTTGGGTCCAGCATAATGGTGTACGACATGGCCTCCCATACAGCGCCTCATATGGGGCCATCCTGATACTCGCCTGATAGCTATTATTATAAGCAAATTCTACCAAGTTCAGGTGGTCTACCCAATGACCTCCCCAGTCAAGCACACACATCCTCAGCAAATCTTCCAAAGTCAGGATGGTCCTCTCGGACTGTCCATCTGTCTGAGGGTGATAGGCCGTACTCATGTGTACCTTAGTACCCATCTCAGCCTGAAAAGCCTTCCAAAACACCGAAGTGAACTTGGAGTCACGGTCTGAGACTATACTCACATGTACTCCATGAAGCCTCACAATCTCATTGACATACTTTCTAGCCAATACCGCAGCTCCATCGGTCTTCTTAATGGCCATGAAATGTGCTGACTTGGTCAAACGATCAACGATGACCCAAATAGCATCCTTGGTCCGCGAGACGGGCAAGCCGACCACGAAATCCATCGTAATCATATCCCACTTTCACTCCGGAATGGGTAATGATATGCTCAAATTTACCCTGAGCTACTCTCTCAAATTAAGAGATCAATGTAGTACTTAGGGATCGAATCCACAAGAACTATGAAATACCCAATAAATCCCAGTAAAAGTATTATGCTAAATAAAGTATAATGTAATGAAATTGCAATGCGAGTAATTAAACGAAGTGTAAATCAATGGAGAAAAGCGCTAGGCATTGGGAAATCTCAGGAATCTTCAGAACTGTGAATCAATTTGATAGTCAGGATTATAATTAAGAACCGTTCTAGAACTCAAACACAATTGTAAAACCTACCAGCTTTCGCTGCGTAAACTATCTATCCCTGAATCTAGAATTCCAAATTCCTTTGCTAAATTCTAAGATCCAGACAAGCAGTAATGATCAGGTTCAATTTGTTCACAAAATCCCTAAATCAAATTCCTTTGCAGATAGGTATTTTGCTCACCTAAGATAGATATAGCAATCAATCACACTTTCATGTCAATTGATAACCCTAAATCATATTCTAGGTCGCGAATATAGAATAAGCAATAAGTTCAATCCTAGATGAAGAACTCTATCAATTAACCCTAATAATCCAATGATTCAACAATTCCTCAGAAACCCTTGAAAACCCATAACCTAACAGGAGAACTACTCAGACATGGTGAAAACAACAATCATCATGATAAGAATAGAAATCATTTAATATAATAAAAGTGGAGAACAAAGAGTCTCAGGGATTAGAGAAAGATGATACAAGCTTCAGATAGAACGAGAGAGTCTGCCGCTTGATAATCCCCCAAAACCCTGATCTAAAACACAATATATAGCTAAAAATTCGTACAGAGACTAATGCTGAAATATTAGAAACTTCTGGGCAAAATTGTAAATCTTCCAAAATCTCCGAAGTTGACCGCCTGTGGTGTCGATCGACACTCATGGTTGGTGTCGATCGACACCAAGTCACACATCGCCTCAAAACATGATTCTTCGATGCAACTTCTTGGTCTTCGCTCCAAAATCTCCCATATTCTTCACATTAGTCCTAAATGCATACCTGAAGACAAAAGACTCTAATAGATTCTAAAAACACCAAAAAGACTCGATTAAAGACTCTTATATCATGGTTAAAACCCATAAAAACCATGATATATCAACTCCCCCAGACTTAGCTTTTGCTTGCCCTCAAGCAAAACAGAAACTCAGCCTGTGAAAGAAGTTTGAAAACACAGGAAACTCATTTTGTCATAAGAACACCAAACTCACATTCACCATAGTAAAGCCACTGGAAATTCTTACCTGACAAGGTCCAGACCACCATGTACTTCCCCCAGACTTAGCAACTGTCCCAAACAACTCCACAATTCAAATAAACAATCCAAACTCACCATACTGACTTCTATAAACTAAGGTGAAGACTCATCTAGGGAGTATCAATCAAAGGACACGTGGACTCTTTCTCAATCGTTTTTCCTGAACACACAGACTGTCTTTACTTCTGGTTCCTTTCCTCACCCTTTTCTCACTTCTGCAGTTAATTATATCAAAGGTGTAGGCGAATAATGGTATCACGGGAAATTTTACTAACCTCGCTTCCAACCTTTGTGTGATCATTCCTTTCAAAGTAGAATAATGAGGTCACTGGAAATTTTCCTACCTCTCTACTCAAAAGAAAATCATTTCATCTTTTACTGCTTAGTATATATATATATATTTTTTTTACTTTCCTTTTTTTTTTTTTTTGAAGGGAAGAGAGAGGGGAACCATACTCACACAGACAAGTCTTTCAGGACTGAAGGGAGAATCCGATCCAATGTATATCAAGCCCCTGGACAAGCAAAATAAGGTCAGGTTAATGGGCGAAGTCGGTAATGGATCCTCTGGAAGCTCAGGTGAACATGGGTAACATTGGTAGGTTGATCAGCCTTGGGGTTTTTCATTAGTCTCAGACACGTGTCAAGCTTGAATCAATGGTCACTCAAGTTCCTGCAAGTGTGGTGATTTCCTCAAAAAATCATAGTTTCCAAACTAAATTTTGACTCAGTAAAAGTAAAATTGGACTGACTCTAAGAAAATAAAAAGAATGATGTTAGTA
The DNA here is from genome assembly GCA_963667165.1 of Barbarea vulgaris. NCBI lineage: Eukaryota > Viridiplantae > Streptophyta > Magnoliopsida > Brassicales > Brassicaceae > Barbarea > Barbarea vulgaris. The sequence goes on along the minus strand of OY763894.1, from coordinate 9,051,846 downwards.
ACTACCTCCCCCAGACTTAAATAACACTGTCCCCAGTGTTATCAAGCAAGGAGTTGGTGAAAAGGAAATAAAACTGATGAACCATAGTGAAAAAGTCAAAATATTAGAACACAAAACCAGAATCCGTGGCATGGGTGTCGATCGACACCGACGAGTGGTGTCGATCGACACCAGGTCTGTAAACCGAAACCATGATGTTTCAAAATCGGGTCTAAGTTTGTGAAGCCAATAATCCGAGTTCTACCACTGTTAGATCATCAAAATGCAAGGTGAGTGACATGAAAAGATGAAAATATCATAGAATAAATGTTAGAATACAAACTGACTCAAGGAAAACATAAAAAATGACTCAAAAATATCAAAAACAAAAGATAAAGGATAAAAGAAAACTAATCCTCCTCAGAACTCTCGTCTGGTCTGCTCGGGCGTGGGGGAACCGGTGGCTGGCGAGGTGATCGAGAGCGGTGACGAGTAGGACGGACGCAACCGCAGCGAGATAGTCCAGCTATGGCATTCCAGATGCTCTGGAAACTCTCCACGACATATCTCTGAAAGTCAGCTGTCTCCATAGGGATCTCCGGAGCGACAGGAAGCTCAAACGGAGGAGTCACAGAAGAACCGGGCTGATGCGGTAGACCTCCAACAAGGTCTGGTATCGGAGCATCCTCTGCAGCAGTAGGAGGTGCGCGAGAAGAAGCTCCTCTACGGCGTCTAGCCTGTGGTGTCGTGGTGAGGAGACGGGGATCGGGATCAAAACGCAACTGCTGTGGACTGACCCAATCACTGTCGGAAATCGGATAGATGATCCCTGCATCCAACAGCTTCATGATCTCTTTCTTAACCACATCCTTCAGGTTTGGATTCAGCCGTCTCTGATGTTCAACTGATGACTTAGTCTCATCCTCAAGATGTATCCTATGCATGCACAGATCTGGAGAGATACCTGAAATATCATCAAGAGAATAGCCAAGAGCCTTGCGAAACTTGCGCAGCTTACTTAGCAATAGGGTGAGCTCTGCGTTGTTCAAGGACGCACTAACAATAACATGATATAAATTATGTTCACCAAGGAATGCGTACCTGAGCCCCGCAGGGAGTTGCTTAAGCTCTATCTTTGGAGCTTGCTCAAAGCTCCAATCAGCTGCGTTCCCGTCTGTCCGGACACCGGTGTCGATCGACACCAGTGATGGGTGTCGATCGACACCTGCTACGTGCATCACTTCCTTGGTTGCATCCATTAGCTTGACATACCCAGCAGCAATATTATCTAAATGCTCAACCTCATCCACTGAAGCAATCAAAGCAGGTTCCAGAGGGTCCTCATAATGCAACTCTTTGAAACTCTCCTCAACCAGATCCGTGAGAGTCTCGACGCAGAAGGTCTGACCATCGATCGTAGGCCGCTTCACAAGCTTATCCATCTCAAAGTTCATAACTAGATCGCCTACATTCAGACCAATGCGTCCCCTTCGGACATCAATCATGGCACCAGCTGTAGCCAAAAATGGTCGTCCCAATATCAACGGATCCTTAGGCTCTTCCTCATATGTCAACACAACGAAGTCCGTAGGAATCAAGCAACCTCCTATCTTGATAGGAACATCCTCAAGGATACCGTCTGGAAGACGAACAGAGCGATCAGCAAGGATGAGAGTAATCCTCGTCGGCTGAAAGTCTGTCATACCAAGATTCACAGCAACTGATCTGGGCATCAAATTCACACTAGAACCAAGATCACATAAAGACCGTTCGAACTTCTCTGCAAAAATGGTGCAGTCAAGAACGAAACTATCTGGGTCTGGAAGCTTCTCTGGAATCTTATTCTGAATCACGGCACTAACCTGTGCAGAAATCATCATCGCACCCTGTTCAACATTCAAATCCTTAGTGACCATGCATTTCACGTACCGTCTGATTATAGGGGATGTCCTGATGGCATCAATCAACGGTAATTCAACAATGAGCTTGTCCATCATAGCCTTACACATGGCATCGTCTATCTCTTGCTTAGACTTCCTGGGGTTTCGAGGATAAGGGATCCTCGGTTTGTATGATGATTCGGTGATCGGCTTAACAGATGATGAAGAAGCCTTGTCTGTCTGTGAATGGTGTCGATCGACACCCAGGTGGTGTCGGTTGACACTAACATCCTGTGTCGTATCCTTGGTAGCAATCGACACAGCTTTGTCCTTTCCAATCCCTTCTGTATCAACCGGTGTCGATCGACACATAGTGTTGGTGTCGGTCGACACTTCCTCCGGAAGAACAGCATCTTCGTCTTCGACTTCTTCTAAGTCTATCATCTCTTCAGGTGTCAGAGTACTCCTGATCACAGGCTCAACCTTCTTCCCACTCCTCAATGAGATGGCATTCACTGGATGCCTCAGATTAGTATCCGTCTTCCGAGGAAGAAAACCGTCCTGTCTCTTAATAGCTCCAGCTATCTGAGCAACCTGGGTGTCTAACTTCTTGACATGAGTGTTCAGCTGCTCAAACTTCCCATTCAAATCCTGATACAGTGTGTCTAACTTTCCATTGAATTCCACGGTGATCTTCTGTTGACCTTCTAGAATCTGCTCAAGCATCGATTCCATGTTGCTCTCTGTAGTAGGTGGTGGAATGTTTTGGTATGAAAATGAGCCATAGTTCCTCTGATTGAAGTTGTTGCTGCTCTGATAGGGCTTATGATACTGAGGCTGCTGTGTGAAAGTAGAGGAGGACTGATTCCCTTGATAATTGCCCCGCGGACTGCCCCCATTGTAGCCTCGGTTTCCTTGTGAGTTACCGAAACGCTGAAAGCCTGTGCCACCGACATAGTTAACATCCTCCTCCTCATGCCCATCAACTGGCTCATAGGTCTCAACCTCAGCAGCAAACTGGACCTGCTTCTTGCTTATTAGTAGGTTATGAACCGTATCAAGTTTCGCCTTTACCTCAGCTATCTGACTTCCATCTAAGTTCCCATCTTGCTTCTTCCTCTCGAAATCAGCATTCTTAGTGCTGTTGCTTGAAGCCAAGTTCTCTATGAGTACCACAGCATCCTCAGGATATCTGGTATTGAAGTTGCCATTACTTGCAGCATCCAGAGCCATCTGATACCTCCAATCGATACCCCTGAAGAAAATCCCAAGCAATTGAACCTCACTGAACCCGTGGTGTGGACAATCTCTCTGATAAGCCCGGAACCTTGCCCAAGCGGCCTTGAATGCCTCAGTAGGTCCTTGAGAGAAGGCTGAAATCTTCGTCCTCAGCTCTTCAGACCGTGCATCATCATAGAAGTTGTTCAGGAAAGCATTTTTAGTGTCCTCCCAAGTGATCAATGACCCCGGCTTCAACTGCTTAAGCCAATAAGCTGCTTCCCCAGCAAGAGAGTATGGGAAGAGCTTACAGAACAAATAGTCGTTTGACACCCCGTTAGCCTTGATGCTAGTGACTAGATCCTCAAACCGCTCAATGTGATCCATAGGGTGCTCATGTGATAGCCCATGGAAAGGGTTCTGACCTACAAGCGTGTAGTATGCAGGTTTGAGTTCAAAGTCATTCCTTTGAAATGGAGGCGGGCGGATGGCAGACCGGTTGGCATAGAACTGCTCTGGCCGGTTGTAATCCCCCAATGTCATTGCTCGTGGACCTAAGGCACCAGGTGCACCTTGTCCAACCAAAACCTCACCAGCCGCTGCTGGGTGTCGACCGACACCAGGTGGTGGGTGTCGATCGACACCAGCACCCTGGACGGGTACTACATCCTCAACAATGACTTGGCCGTTGTCATCGATCCTTTGGCCCTCTGCATTGTATGCATGACCATCCTTGTCCCGGAGAACTCCATGTTCATCATCCATGATGATAGTACGCAACATCGCTTCTGAATTCTTCGTTGTCCGGGTTCTTCGTTCTAACTTAGCTAGCTCTTGATTTGAAAGGGTTACTAGCTCAAGATTCTTGTTGCTCCGAGTTTTGCGATTAGGCATGCACCTGAAACACACAAGAAAGAAAGAAAGAACGAGATTAGTAACAAAATAAAAGAAAATTTAGACAAAAACTTAAACTTAAATCTAATGGTAAATTCAATAGTCCCCGGCAACGGCGCCAAAATTTGATATGCTCAAATTTACCCTGAGCTACTCTCTCAAATTAAGAGATCAATGTAGTACTTAGGGATCGAATCCACAAGAACTATGAAATACCCAATAAATCCCAGTAAAAGTATTATGCTAAATAAAGTATAATGTAATGAAATTGCAATGCGAGTAATTAAACGAAGTGTAAATCAATGGAGAAAAGCGCTAGGCATAGGGAAATCTCAGGAATCTTCAGAACTGTGAATCAATTTGATAGTCAGGATTATAATTAAGAACCGTTCTAGAACTCAAACACAATTGTAAAACCTACCAGCTTTCGCTGCGTAAACTATCTATCCCTGAATCTAGAATTCCAAATCCTTTGCTAAATTCTAAGATCCAGACAAGCAGTAATGATCAGGTTCAATTTGTTCACAAAATCCCTAAATCAAATTCCTTTGCAGATAGGTATTTTGCTCACCTAAGATAGATCTAGCAATCAATCACACTTTCATGTCAATTGATAACCCTAAATCATATTCTAGGTCGCGAATCTAGAATAAGCAATAAGTTCAATCCTAGATGAAGAACTCTATCAATGAACCCTAATAATCCAATGATTCAACAATTCCTCAGAAACCCTTGAAAACCCATAACCTAACAGGAGAACTACTCAGACATGGTGAAAACAACAATCATCATGATAAGAATAGAAATCATTTAATATAATAAAAGTGGAGACCAAAGAGTCTCAGGGATTAGAGAAAGATGATACAAGCTTCAGACAGAAAGAGAGAGTCTGCCGCTTGATAATCCCCCAAACCCTGATCTAAAACACAATATATAGCTAAAAATTCGTACAGAGACTAATGCTGAAATATTAGAAACTTCTGGGCAAAATTGTAAATCTTCCAAAATCTCCGAAGTTGACCGCCTATGGTGTCGATCGACACTCATGGTTGGTGTCGATCGACACAAAGTCACACATCGCCTCAAAACATGATTCTTCGATGCAACTTCTTGGTCTTCGCTCCAAAATCTCCTATATTCTTCACATTAGTCCTAAATGCATACCTTAAGACAAAAGACTCTAATAGATTCTAAAAACACCAAAAAGACTCGATTAAAGACTCTTATATCATGGTTAAAACCCATAAAAACCATGATATATCAGGTAAACTCCGCAACAACCCGCTCGGAACCTGATGTTCAGCCTTTACTAACTGGCATACATCACAAGCCGCAACCCAGTTAGCCACATCTTTCTTCATCCCGACCCAATGATAATACCTTTTTAAGTCCCGCTACATCTTGGTCGCCCCTGGATGAATTGAAAACATACTCGCATGGGCCTCACTCAGGATCTCTCGTCTCAGATCCTCATCCTTGGGTACACATACCCGCCCATGCACCAGAATAGTCCCATTCACAGAGACCTGATATTCTGATCCCACAAGAATTTAACTCAAGCGAGTCTAGAATTTTTACCAGTGGTTGGTTGGGAGCTCGGCTCTCCTGACTCCACCATGGTGTATACCCTAGGTGTCACTGCAGCCCGCCTATATGTCGGTGCCGCCGCTACCACTCCCTGCTGCAACCTGGGACATTTCGGCTTGATATGCCCTGGCTCATTACAGTGGTAACACACCCGAGTAACCCCGATCGCTCTACCCTTCTGGGGGCAACTCGCAATCATATGGTCCTTGCTTCCGCATCCAAAGCGTCCCTGACCACCTTGGTTACCCTGGGAAGGACCCTCCCACTTTCGCTTATGTCCATGCACCGGCTTACCGCCTTTGCTATGACCGGACTGATGTGGAGGCTTCCTTGCCTGAAAAGTTGGGTTGACTACCCCAACCTCGTCTCTCAGACCCTCCTCAATCAAAGCGGCCTTCTCTACCAGTTCCACAACCGTGTCAAACGATCTTATTAGGCACTGGTTCCTCAATTCGGCCCGAAGACCTATCATAAACCGCCTCACCTGGGCATGCTCATCATCCAGGATATGACCTCCATATATCCTGAGACGGTTAAAATCCGCCTCATACTTACAAACCGACCGGTTCCCTTGAGTCAATCCTAGAAACCGTCTCTCTAACCGGTCCAATGCCTCTTGGGGAAAATACTTGGAGTTAAACTCCGCCACAAAATCCTCCCAAGACATCTCTGCTTGGACCCTCCGGGCCGCAACACCTCTCCACCAGAGATGTGCGTCACCCTGCAGATAGTGGACTGCGAAATCCACTTGATATCCCTCTGGACACCTGATCGAACGGAAATTCCGCTCCATCCGCATTTTCCACTCATCTGCCTCTTCAGGTTTGGCACCACCCTGAAAGAACCTCGTGCCAATCCTCTGTAACTGCTCCATCATCTTAAGGTATGATGGGCGCTCTTCCGCAACCACAACCCTTGGTTGCACCTCAACTACCGGTGGCACAACTGGAGCCTGCACTGGTACCCTTTCCGGTAGCCGCTCCAACAGCAAAGCCAAGAAATTCGCAATAGGATCTCCTTGGGCCGGAACTACACCTGCTGCCACACCCGCAGCACCCGCTGGAACTCCAGCAACACCGGCTCCAATACCGGCCACACCCTCCGTCCCAACCCGATCCGTATGCGAGTTCCCGACCTGCTCGACGTAACACTCTGTGTCACACTCTCCTCAACCACCGGAGCCATCGCGTTCCTCCGACCGCGACCTCTACCCCTACCGGTACCACGACCACGACCTCTACCTCTTTTAGCCATCGTAGCCAATCAGTGGATTCCTCGATCAAACCTTGCATCCTGATGAGGACATCCCTACAAGCACCCCTGGAGCTGAGGAGAGTGTGATATAAGACTCGAAATGAACTAGTCTTTGAGCCGGATCTGAAGTGGAAACGAAGTTAGCTCGAAGCTCCTCCTCCGCTACAACTCACAAAAACCGGTGTGGACGGCTAGACAAGCAGCTCGAAGCTCCTCTTGTGAAACCGGATGGATGGGGTCGTGATGGTGGATCGATAAGCACCACAGGGAGTGTGAAAGGCTCCTTGATACAGCTTAAGAATCGTGGCTTTGTGAATCACACACAAAGACAAGATCTGAGACAAAAGTTTCAGCAACTTTCAAGCTAGAAGAAATTCGGTTCTTTATTGATGTAGGGTAAATAAAAAGATACACGGCCGGGGATCTTATAGTTTGATCCTTACGGCTACAACCTCTAGGGTTGCGACTCAAAACAAAAACAACAGGACTTGTACGAAAATAAAAGAAAACGACACACACTCTCAATGGAAACAACATGCTGTTTCCTTATATGGAAAGTGTAGCTACAGACACAAAATAAAAGAAATAAAATAAAAGACTCTGCTGGGACTCGAACTAGACTCATTGTGGGCTTACTAGAGCCACTAGGCCGAGGCCATATCACCTGCAAGGAAACAGAAATAATTAAACACAAATCGTACCTGACTTGGACGAGAAGTCATCGCAGCTAGGTCTATGGTTGGTCCGTTGTCCGAGACATCTTCAGCTGTGTCGAGTAGAGCTTGTATGGATACATTGAATTCTTCTCTTAGTTTATCCCTCCTAGCTCTTGTGATAGGTCCAACTACTTCTGGAATCTTGATGACATGGTCGTCCTCCACTTGATGCACTTGGTCCGCTACTTGCTTGTTGTGTGATCCTATATTCAACTCCTTGGCTTTTGCTCGGGTTATTGGACCTTCTTGAGTCTTCTCTTGAATATTTGTCACTTCAGTATGCCCCTCATGTGTGTCCTCGTCAGATAGTTCAGTTACCGGATTGATGTCCGCATCATACTCTCCCTCTTGAGAAGGTTTTGTCCTCAAAACTTGTTCATCTGAGACATAAGGTGAAAGGTCAGCAACATTAAAGCTATGTGAAATGTTGAACTCACCTGGAAGCTCCAGCTTGTAGGCGTTGTCGTTGATTTTCTCAAGTACTTTGAACGGTCCATCGCCTCGAGGTGCTAGTTTGGAACTTCTCTTCCGAGGAAACCTCTCCGGTCGCATGTGAATCCATACCCACTCTCCGGGCTCAAAGATGACTCGCTTGCGTCCTTTGTCCCTTTGCGCTTTGATCTTCTCATTCTTCTTGAGAATCTTATCTCGTGCTTGTTCATGTAGTTTCTTGATGTATTCGCCTCGGTTCTTGCCATCGACATTGATTTGTTCGGTGTGTGGTATAGGAGTTAAATCAATCGGTGTTAAGGGCCTGAAACCATACACAATCTCAAAGGGAGAAAGATTAGTAGTAGAGTGCCTGGCATGATTATAGGCGAACTCAACAAATGGTAGACATTGAACCCATGTTTTTAAGTTCTTTCCGAGTGTGGCTCTAAGTAAAGTGGAAAGGGTTCGGTTTACCACTTCCGTTTGTCCATCCGTTTGTGGATGACAAGTAGTTGAGAACAAGAGCTTTGTCCCCATCTTTCTCCACAAGGTTCTCCAAAAGTGTCCTAAAAATTTGACATCACGGTCAGAGACAATAGTTCTAGGAACACCATGTAATTTTACCACTTCTTTGAAGAACAGATCGGCGATTTGGGAGGCATCATTGGTCTTGTTGCACGGTATGAAATGTGCCATCTTCGAGAATCTATCAACCACCACGAAAATTGAATCCTTGTGCTGAACCTGTGGTAACCCTAAGACAAAATCCATGGAAATATCTTCCCAAGGGGCGTTAGGGATAGGCAAAGGTAAGTATAATCCGTGAGGATGGGACCTGGATTTGGCTTTGTGGCAAGTCACACATTTGGCACAAGTCTTCTCGACGTCCTTCTTGATATGAGGCCAATAGAAATGATCCGTCACTACAGCCAATGTCTTGTCAACGCCAAAATGACCCATAAGACCACCTCCGTGAGCCTCCTTGAGCAACAAGTCACGCATGGATCCTCTTGGTATGCATAGTCTTTTATCCCTGAAAAGAAATCCATCATGCAAATAGTAGGAATGGAATTCACCCTTACCACAGGCTTCATAAGCCTCGGAAAAATCAGGATCCGTGGCATAGTGATCCTTGAGATGCTCAAACCCCATGATCTTGGCTTCTAGCGTGGTGATTAGTATGTATCGTCGGGATAAGGCATCAGCTACCACATTTTCCGCGCCCTTCTTGTACTTAATGACGTAAGGAAACGTTTCTATGAACTCCAGCCATCTTGCATGTCGCCTCTTGAGTGTTGTTTGTCCTCGGAGATGCTTGAGAGTCTCATGATCGGTGTGGATGATGAACTCCTTGGACAGTAGGTAGTGCTGCCAGGTTTGTAAGGCTCGGACTAGGGCGTACAACTCTTTGTCATATGTCGGGTAGTTGAGTGCAGCTCCGTTGAGTTTCTCACTGAAGAAGGCCACGGGCTTCTTGTTCTGGTGTAGCACGGCTCCAATTCCTAGACCTGAAGCATCACATTCAATCTCGAAGATAAGGTCAAAGTTAGGTAAAGAAAGAACCGGTGCTTGTGTTAGCTTCTCCTTCAAGGTATTGAAGGCTTGTTCTTGAGCAACTCCCCACTTAAATGGCTGATTCTTCTTGATCACGGCTGTGAGTGGTGCAGCTACCGTGCTAAAATCCTTGACGAATCGTCTATAGAAGCTAGCTAGTCCGTGGAAACTCCGAACATGTCCGATGGTAGTGGGAGTGGGCCAATCTCGGATAGCTTTTATCTTCTCTTCATCCACCTGTATTCCTTGTTCACTAATAACAAAACCTAAGAACACAAGTTTGTTAGTACAAAAGACGCACTTCTTTAGGTTAGCGTATAAGCTTTCCTTCCGAAGTGATTTAAATACAAGTTCTAGGTGTTCTAAATGATCCTTAAGATTTTTGCTGTAGATTAATATGTCATCAAAATAAACTACTACAAATTTTCCAATATAAGAACGAAGAACCTGGTTCATCAAGCGCATGAAGGTGCTGGGGGCGTTGGTGAGACCAAAGGGCATGACAAGCCACTCGTATAGCCCCTGTTTTGTTTTGAAAGCAGTTTTCCATTCGTCGCCTTCGCGCATACGTACTTGATGATATCCACTTTTAAGATCCACCTTTGAGAAGAGTGTGGAACCGCAGAGCTCGTCTAACATGTCGTCGAGACGTGGGATAGGGTGCCGGTACTTGATGGTTATGTTGTTGATGGCACGACAGTCTACACACATTCTCCAAGTGCCTCCTTTCTTTGGTACGAGCAGAACGGGCACAGCACATGGACTAAGACTTTCTCGGATGTAACCTTGGCCTAATAAATCATTGATTTGTTTCTCCAATTCCTTGCTTTCCTCCGGATTCATCCTATAAGCGGGTTTGTTCGGCAGAGCTGTTCCTGGAACCAAATCGATTTGATATTCTATGCCTCTAATTGGTGGTAGTCCGGGGGGTAGTTCTTCGGGAAATACGTCCAAGTAACTCTGGAGTAAGGGTTGGACTTCCTCAGGAATTTCTAGATCACCTGTATCTGCACTTAGACATTCTTGGTAGAACATTAGTAGTAGGGCGCCCTTGGCACCAAGGGACTTACCAACTGATCCGTAGCTTACGTACAGGTTCGATGTACTTACCTCTCCGTCCTTAGCCATTTTAGCGTGAAGTGCATGAACTTGTGAGGGACTGAGGGGTGCAAGAGTGAACTTACGGTTTTGGTGTGTCACCGAGTATTGGTTAGTACGTCCATCATGTTGAGTTTCTCGGTCAAATTGCCAGGGTCTCCCTAAGAGGAGGTGTCCGGCTTGCATGGGCACTACATCACAAGTAACTTGATCAACATACTTACCAATGCTAAATGGAACCGTTACCTGTTCGGAGACCTTCATCTCGGCCTTGTCATTGAGCCACCGAAGCTTGTATGGGCGTGGATGCTTGGTTTTCACGAGACCTAATTTCTCAACAAGAAGCTTGCTGGCCACGTTAGTACAAGAACCACCATCTATAATTAAATTGCAAACCTTGCCATTGATGGTGCATCGTGTATGAAAGAGATTTTCTCTTTGTGCGGTCTCCTCAGGTCCTACTTGGACATTGAGAACCCGTCTTATCATGAGTGATTCCCCAGTGTCCGGATACTCTATGTCTTCCCCGTGTTCTTCGGACTCGTCTACAGCCTCATCTTGCGACTCGTAATCTCCCGTGTTGGTGACGATCATTACTCTCCGGTTTGGGCAGTCTCTTGATATATGCCCTCTTCCCTGGCACTTAAAACAAGTAATGTCACGAGTTCGATTATATTGGTTAGAAGACTTACCTTGTTCGTCACGGAAACTCCTTTGTGGTTCGGGTGCCCTTGATTTGAACCTGGAATCTATCTCAACAGCTTTTCCTTTGTCTTGTACTTTGGACACATCATTCTTCCATGTTTGTGGAACATTTCTGGCACGATTGTTGCTGTTATTCTTGTGCTTAATCTGCTGCTCTATCTGGACCGATAGGTGTAGGAGTTCATGTAAACTCTTGTACTTGGCACGCTCAACTTTTCTTTGAATCCTATCTTGTAATCCATCGATGAATTGAGCCATCATAGCCTCCTCGGATTCTTCCAACTCCAGCGAGTTCATTAGCTTTTCAAACTCCTCAAAATAGTCCTCCACGCTCCTTGTTCCCTGTGTCAACTTACGGAAACGTTTTTGTAAGTCTCGATGAAAATGTTCAGGGACATACCTTAACCTCATTAGGTACTTCATGTCGGGCCAGTTGGTGACAGCTCCAAAGTGAAGTCGTCTCCGTTCAGCTATTGTTCTGTCCCACCATGCTAGGGCGTTTCCCGTGAGTTGAGCCGCAGCTACAGCCACCCTTTTGTTCTCTCGGTACCCATAGCATTCAAAGATATACTCAAGTCTCCTTTCCCAATCCAAGTAAGCTTCGGGATCAGTTTTGCCTGCAAAAGATGGTGGAGTTAGCTTGATATCGTGATTATTTTCTCTAGGTTCTACCTCTCTTGGTCGGTGTCTCCGTAGAGGATCAACTCGACGTGGTTGTCGAGCTAGCGTGTCGAGTGAGTCTCCATCGGATTCTGAGAGAACTTCCTCTTCAGGATCAGGGGGGTGTTGTTGTGGTTGTTCCAAGCGGGTGAGGCGAGTGCCAAGTTCTTGGTGATTATCAACAATGCGTTGAGTCATAGCTCTCATGTCGGCTTGCATTGCACGTAAAACTTCCATCATATCTTGTTGACATTCAGGACATCCGTCAGCCATGCTTTACTCCAATCCGACCTGAATCCAAAGTGCTAAGGATACTGTAGATTTTCCTAGCAAAAAGAATCAACTCAAGAATCAAATTTTCTCAAACAAAACAGATAAACAACAAAGGAAATTGCAGTTTAGGTTTTGATATGGGAAAAATACGAAATGATGCTCAGAAATCAAAATAACAATTTTTATATTTTCTGAAGAGTTTAAAGAAGCAACAACAAAAGACGAAATATTTTTATGAGGTTTTATGATTTTATGAAAATTGAAACAAACAGACGGGTAAAGCAGATTCGTTTTTTTTTTTTTTTTTGACAAGGAACTAAAATATCAAATGAATTTCTAAATTACTGAAAACAATTTTCCTGGATGATAATGCGAGATTAGAATCCAAAACAAAAGACGAAATATTTTTATGATTTTTTTATGATTTTATAAAATTCAAACAACAAGACAGACGAACTGAATTGAAACAAAACTAATATGAAAAGAAACAACCTGGGATAGGAAAAACCAAAGGCAGGAACCTTTGGCTCTGATACCAATGATATAAGACTCGAAATGAACTAGTCTTTGAGCCGGATCTGAAGTGGAAACGAAGTTAGCTCGAAGCTCCTCCTCCGCTACAACTCACAAAAACCGGTGTGGACGGCTAGACAAGCAGCTCGAAGCTCCTCTTGTGAAACCGGATGGATGGGGTCGTGATGGTGGATCGATAAGCACCACAGGGAGTGTGAAAGGCTCCTTGATACAGCTTAAGAATCGTGGCTTTGTGAATCACACACAAAGACAAGATCTGAGACAAAAGTTTCAGCAACTTTCAAGCTAGAAGAAATTCGGTTCTTTATTGATGTAGGGTAAATAAAAAGATACACGGCCGGGGATCTTATAGTTTGATCCTTACGGCTACAACCTCTAGGGTTGCGACTCAAAACAAAAACAACAGGACTTGTACGAAAATAAAAGAAAACGACACACACTCTCAATGGAAACAACATGCTGTTTCCTTATATGGAAAGTGTAGCTACAGACACAAAATAAAAGAAATAAAATAAAAGACTCTGCTGGGACTCGAACTAGACTCATTGTGGGCTTACTAGAGCCACTAGGCCGAGGCCATATCACCTGCAAGGAAACAGAAATAATTAAACACAAATCGTACCTGACTTGGACGAGAAGTCATCGCAGCTAGGTCTATGGTTGGTCCGTTGTCCGGGACATCTTCAGCTGTGTCGAGTAGAGCTTGTATGGATACATTGAATTCTTCTCTTAGTTTATCCCTCCTAGCTCTTGTGATAGGTCCAACTACTTCTGGAATCTTGATGACATGGTCGTCCTCCACTTGATGCACTTGGTCCGCTACTTGCTTGTTGTGTGATCCTATATTCAACTCCTTGGCTTTTGCTCGGGTTATTGGACCTTCTTGAGTCTTCTCTTGAATATTTGTCACTTCAGTATGCCCCTCATGTGTGTCCTCGTCAGATAGTTCAGTTACCGGATTGATGTCCGCATCATACTCTCCCTCTTGAGAAGGTTTTGTCCTCAAAACTTGTTCATCTGAGACATAAGGTGAAAGGTCAGCAACATTAAAGCTATGTGAAATGTTGAACTCACCTGGAAGCTCCAGCTTGTAGGCGTTGTCGTTGATTTTCTCAAGTACTTTGAACGGTCCATCGCCTCGAGGTGCTAGTTTGGAACTTCTCTTCCGAGGAAACCTCTCCGGTCGCATGTGAATCCATACCCACTCTCCGGGCTCAAAGATGACTCGCTTGCGTCCTTTGTCCCTTTGCGCTTTGATCTTCTCATTCTTCTTGAGAATCTTATCTCGTGCTTGTTCATGTAGTTTCTTGATGTATTCGCCTCGGTTCTTGCCATCGACATTGATTTGTTCGGTGTGTGGTATAGGAGTTAAATCAATCGGTGTTAAGGGCCTGAAACCATACACAATCTCAAAGGGAGAAAGATTAGTAGTAGAGTGCCTGGCATGATTATAGGCGAACTCAACAAATGGTAGACATTGAACCCATGTTTTTAAGTTCTTTCCGAGTGTGGCTCTAAGTAAAGTGGAAAGGGTTCGGTTTACCACTTCCGTTTGTCCATCCGTTTGTGGATGACAAGTAGTTGAGAACAAGAGCTTTGTCCCCATCTTTCTCCACAAGGTTCTCCAAAAGTGTCCTAAAAATTTGACATCACGGTCAGAGACAATAGTTCTAGGAACACCATGTAATTTTACCACTTCTTTGAAGAACAGATCGGCGATTTGGGAGGCATCATTGGTCTTGTTGCACGGTATGAAATGTGCCATCTTCGAGAATCTATCAACCACCACGAAAATTGAATCCTTGTGCTGAACCTGTGGTAACCCTAAGACAAAATCCATGGAAATATCTTCCCAAGGGGCGTTAGGGATAGGCAAAGGTAAGTATAATCCGTGAGGATGGGACCTGGATTTGGCTTTGTGGCAAGTCACACATTTGGCACAAGTCTTCTCGACGTCCTTCTTGATATGAGGCCAATAGAAATGATCCGTCACTACAGCCAATGTCTTGTCAACGCCAAAATGACCCATAAGACCACCTCCGTGAGCCTCCTTGAGCAACAAGTCACGCATGGATCCTCTTGGTATGCATAGTCTTTTATCCCTGAAAAGAAATCCATCATGCAAATAGTAGGAATGGAATTCACCCTTACCACAGGCTTCATAAGCCTCGGAAAAATCAGGATCCGTGGCATAGTGATCCTTGAGATGCTCAAACCCCATGATCTTGGCTTCTAGCGTGGTGATTAGTATGTATCGTCGGGATAAGGCATCAGCTACCACATTTTCCGCGCCCTTCTTGTACTTAATGACGTAAGGAAACGTTTCTATGAACTCCAGCCATCTTGCATGTCGCCTCTTGAGTGTTGTTTGTCCTCGGAGATGCTTGAGAGTCTCATGATCGGTGTGGATGATGAACTCCTTGGACAGTAGGTAGTGCTGCCAGGTTTGTAAGGCTCGGACTAGGGCGTACAACTCTTTGTCATATGTCGGGTAGTTGAGTGCAGCTCCGTTGAGTTTCTCACTGAAGAAGGCCACGGGCTTCTTGTTCTGGTGTAGCACGGCTCCAATTCCTAGACCTGAAGCATCACATTCAATCTCGAAGATAAGGTCAAAGTTAGGTAAAGAAAGAACCGGTGCTTGTGTTAGCTTCTCCTTCAAGGTATTGAAGGCTTGTTCTTGAGCAACTCCCCACTTAAATGGCTGATTCTTCTTGATCACGGCTGTGAGTGGTGCAGCTACCGTGCTAAAATCCTTGACGAATCGTCTATAGAAGCTAGCTAGTCCGTGGAAACTCCGAACATGTCCGATGGTAGTGGGAGTGGGCCAATCTCGGATAGCTTTTATCTTCTCTTCATCCACCTGTATTCCTTGTTCACTAATAACAAAACCTAAGAACACAAGTTTGTTAGTACAAAAGACGCACTTCTTTAGGTTAGCGTATAAGCTTTCCTTCCGAAGTGATTTAAATACAAGTTCTAGGTGTTCTAAATGATCCTTAAGATTTTTGCTGTAGATTAATATGTCATCAAAATAAACTACTACAAATTTTCCAATATAAGAACGAAGAACCTGGTTCATCAAGCGCATGAAGGTGCTGGGGGCGTTGGTGAGACCAAAGGGCATGACAAGCCACTCGTATAGCCCCTGTTTTGTTTTGAAAGCAGTTTTCCATTCGTCGCCTTCGCGCATACGTACTTGATGATATCCACTTTTAAGATCCACCTTTGAGAAGAGTGTGGAACCGCAGAGCTCGTCTAACATGTCGTCGAGACGTGGGATAGGGTGCCGGTACTTGATGGTTATGTTGTTGATGGCACGACAGTCTACACACATTCTCCAAGTGCCTCCTTTCTTTGGTACGAGCAGAACGGGCACAGCACATGGACTAAGACTTTCTCGGATGTAACCTTGGCCTAATAAATCATTGATTTGTTTCTCCAATTCCTTGCTTTCCTCCGGATTCATCCTATAAGCGGGTTTGTTCGGCAGAGCTGTTCCTGGAACCAAATCGATTTGATGTTCTATGCCTCTAATTGGTGGTAGTCCGGGGGGTAGTTCTTCGGGAAATACGTCCAAGTAACTCTGGAGTAAGGGTTGGACTTCCTCAGGAATTTCTAGATCACCTGTATCTGCACTTAGACATTCTTGGTAGAACATTAGTAGTAGGGCGCCCTTGGCACCAAGGGACTTACCAACTGATCCGTAGCTTACGTACAGGTTCGATGTACTTACCTCTCCGTCCTTAGCCATTTTAGCGTGAAGTGCATGAACTTGTGAGGGACTGAGGGGTGCAAGAGTGAACTTACGGTTTTGGTGTGTCACCGAGTATTGGTTAGTACGTCCATCATGTTGAGTTTCTCGGTCAAATTGCCAGGGTCTCCCTAAGAGGAGGTGTCCGGCTTGCATGGGCACTACATCACAAGTAACTTGATCAACATACTTACCAATGCTAAATGGAACCGTTACCTGTTCGGAGACCTTCATCTCGGCCTTGTCATTGAGCCACCGAAGCTTGTATGGGCGTGGATGCTTGGTTTTCACGAGACCTAATTTCTCAACAAGAAGCTTGCTGGCCACGTTAGTACAAGAACCACCATCTATAATTAAATTGCAAACCTTGCCATTGATGGTGCATCGTGTATGAAAGAGATTTTCTCTTTGTGCGGTCTCCTCAGGTCCTACTTGGACATTGAGAACCCGTCTTATCATGAGTGATTCCCCAGTGTCCGGATACTCTATGTCTTCCCCGTGTTCTTCGGACTCGTCTACAGCCTCATCTTGCGACTCGTAATCTCCCGTGTTGGTGACGATCATTACTCTCCGGTTTGGGCAGTCTCTTGATATATGCCCTCTTCCCTGGCACTTAAAACAAGTAATGTCACGAGTTCGATTATATTGGTTAGAAGACTTACCTTGTTCGTCACGGAAACTCCTTTGTGGTTCGGGTGCCCTTGATTTGAACCTGGAATCTATCTCAACAGCTTTTCCTTTGTCTTGTACTTTGGACACATCATTCTTCCATGTTTGTGGAACATTTCTGGCACGATTGTTGCTGTTATTCTTGTGCTTAATCTGCTGCTCTATCTGGACCGATAGGTGTAGGAGTTCATGTAAACTCTTGTACTTGGCACGCTCAACTTTTCTTTGAATCCTATCTTGTAATCCATCGATGAATTGAGCCATCATAGCCTCCTCGGATTCTTCCAACTCCAGCGAGTTCATTAGCTTTTCAAACTCCTCAAAATAGTCCTCCACGCTCCTTGTTCCCTGTGTCAACTTACGGAAACGTTTTTGTAAGTCTCGATGAAAATGTTCAGGGACATACCTTAACCTCATTAGGTACTTCATGTCGGGCCAGTTGGTGACAGCTCCAAAGTGAAGTCGTCTCCGTTCAGCTATTGTTCTGTCCCACCATGCTAGGGCGTTTCCCGTGAGTTGAGCCGCAGCTACAGCCACCCTTTTGTTCTCTCGGTACCCATAGCATTCAAAGATATACTCAAGTCTCCTTTCCCAATCCAAGTAAGCTTCGGGATCAGTTTTGCCTGCAAAAGATGGTGGAGTTAGCTTGATATCGTGATTATTTTCTCTAGGTTCTACCTCTCTTGGTCGGTGTCTCCGTAGAGGATCAACTCGACGTGGTTGTCGAGCTAGCGTGTCGAGTGAGTCTCCATCGGATTCTGAGAGAACTTCCTCTTCAGGATCAGGGGGGTGTTGTTGTGGTTGTTCCAAGCGGGTGAGGCGAGTGCCAAGTTCTTGGTGATTATCAACAATGCGTTGAGTCATAGCTCTCATGTCGGCTTGCATTGCACGTAAAACTTCCATCATATCTTGTTGACATTCAGGACATCCGTCAGCCATGCTTTACTCCAATCCGACCTGAATCCAAAGTGCTAAGGATACTGTAGATTTTCCTAGCAAAAAGAATCAACTCAAGAATCAAATTTTCTCAAACAAAACAGATAAACAACAAAGGAAATTGCAGTTTAGGTTTTGATATGGGAAAAATACGAAATGATGCTCAGAAATCAAAATAACAATTTTTATATTTTCTGAAGAGTTTAAAGAAGCAACAACAAAAGACGAAATATTTTTATGAGGTTTTATGATTTTATGAAAATTGAAACAAACAGACGGGTAAAGCAGATTCGTTTTTTTTTTTTTTTTTGACAAGGAACTAAAATATCAAATGAATTTCTAAATTACTGAAAACAATTTTCCTGGATGATAATGCGAGATTAGAATCCAAAACAAAAGACGAAATATTTTTATGATTTTTTTATGATTTTATAAAATTCAAACAACAAGACAGACGAACTGAATTGAAACAAAACTAATATGAAAAGAAACAACCTGGGATAGGAAAAACCAAAGGCAGGAACCTTTGGCTCTGATACCAATGATATAAGACTCGAAATGAACTAGTCTTTGAGCCGGATCTGAAGTGGAAACGAAGTTAGCTCGAAGCTCCTCCTCCGCTACAACTCACAAAAACCGGTGTGGACGGCTAGACAAGCAGCTCGAAGCTCCTCTTGTGAAACCGGATGGATGGGGTCGTGATGGTGGATCGATAAGCACCACAGGGAGTGTGAAAGGCTCCTTGATACAGCTTAAGAATCGTGGCTTTGTGAATCACACACAAAGACAAGATCTGAGACAAAAGTTTCAGCAACTTTCAAGCTAGAAGAAATTCGGTTCTTTATTGATGTAGGGTAAATAAAAAGATACACGGCCGGGGATCTTATAGTTTGATCCTTACGGCTACAACCTCTAGGGTTGCGACTCAAAACAAAAACAACAGGACTTGTACGAAAATAAAAGAAAACGACACACACTCTCAATGGAAACAACATGCTGTTTCCTTATATGGAAAGTGTAGCTACAGACACAAAATAAAAGAAATAAAATAAAAGACTCTGCTGGGACTCGAACTAGACTCATTGTGGGCTTACTAGAGCCACTAGGCCGAGGCCATATCACCTGCAAGGAAACAGAAATAATTAAACACAAATCGTACCTGACTTGGACGAGAAGTCATCGCAGCTAGGTCTATGGTTGGTCCGTTGTCCGGGACATCTTCAGCTGTGTCGAGTAGAGCTTGTATGGATACATTGAATTCTTCTCTTAGTTTATCCCTCCTAGCTCTTGTGATAGGTCCAACTACTTCTGGAATCTTGATGACATGGTCGTCCTCCACTTGATGCACTTGGTCCGCTACTTGCTTGTTGTGTGATCCTATATTCAACTCCTTGGCTTTTGCTCGGGTTATTGGACCTTCTTGAGTCTTCTCTTGAATATTTGTCACTTCAGTATGCCCCTCATGTGTGTCCTCGTCAGATAGTTCAGTTACCGGATTGATGTCCGCATCAGAGTGTCATTACAATTCCGAAACTAAGGAGAAGTCCCAGAACAAGAGGAGGACTCAAGAGCGTAAGAGAAGACTTTAACAAGTCCGTAGAGAGCTTGATTACTCTAATGGAACATGAAGAGCTTAAGGGGACACTTCTCACTAAGGAGATCGATCAAGAGACTCCAATGGATCCGACAAACATGGGAAACACCTTAGGAGATGAGGATTCAAAGCAGATTATACGCGCACAACTCAAGTCTTCATCAATAGCGTTTTTGCCGGTTTTACAAGGACATCAAGAATCGACACTCTTCGTCATCACCAAGAACGCAACGTGAGTATTTGAATTATGCTTTAGACTCACGAGTTTTATTTTGTTGTTTTGCAGGGTTTTCTTTTTATTTGAGTCGTTATAAGTCCCAGCGTTTTGTAATAGAGAGTCTAGAAAGCGTGTCGTTTTATTTCTTTCCTTATTTGTATTTTGGGCCTAAGAAGCCACCAGCTGCTGAGCTATTTATAAAGCTCCTACTCAGCTTGTATCATTTACGCTATTATTAATAAAGAACCACGTTTTTTTCTTCTTGGAGAAAACCCTAGCCGCTTGTTATCTCCTGCGTGTGATTCGCTTGCAGATTTGAAGCTTAGACTTATCAAGACTTCTTCCATCAGTCTTGTGGCGTCTCTCGATCCACCATCATCGCTATCAATAATCCCATTACTTCGCCGGTTCAGACTGAGTGTTACCACCGTCTGTAAGGCTCCATCGCTTCCACATCAATCATCTCTTGACCTAGCGGCCTGAGTGTTACCACCAGCTGCTCGTCACCACCCTATCCTTGCTCTCCTACGGTTTAGTTCCTATACCATCTTGGTATCAGAGCCGAAAGGTTCTATCTTTTATAGTTTTTTTTTCTTTATTTCTCTTTTATTTTGGTTTCATCTTTATTTAAAAAGCAAAAAAACAAATACTTCTATTTTATTCCATCATAAAAATAAAAAAAAAAAACTCCAGAAATTATTTTTTTTATTTACTTTTTTTTTTTTTTTTTTTCCTTCTTTTATTTAAAAAAAAAAGTTCGAGAAAAAAACAAAACAAAATGCAAAATCTGTTTTTAGTTTCGAGGACGAAACTCTTTCAAGAGGGAGAGTATGATGTGGACATTAAATATGGAGATCCTCTACTTCATCAAGAGACTCTTACACGCGTCCTTAACCACACAGAACCACGGAGGATCAAGCGAATTCATTCAAGAGCCGAGTTTCCTTATTTGGACCTAATCGTATTAAAATGTCAACAACTCTTTCTCAAGCTGATTGAGCACGACTTGGAGACCTTCTACACTTACAAGAGACTTTTAATCAGTAAAGGATTCCTCCCTAAGTTGTCCAGATACAAAGCACCTTCATGTTTCCTCATTTGGCCAAAGTCGAGCATTAAAAGCCATATCAATCAAGCATTTGATTGATTTATCATTAAGCTTGATTTATTTATATTTTTGTTGATTTATTCTCTTATTTATTGTCTTAGATTTAGCTATGCACGAGCCTATAAAAGCTCAGCTCATGTCATTGTAAAAATCACCCTTGAATTTGAAAGAAATAAGAAAAACCGTGAGTTTTCTCACCTTTAAAGCTTCGGCTTTGTTTGCTTGTCTTTTCTATTGTGTGTGATGCCCTTAGAAAGCAAGTGGGATCTCTGTCTTTGTGTGAGATTCACATAGGCATTGATTCGTGTTCTTATCACAAAGTAATTTGGCAACTTTGTGTGGCGAACTTCGATCCATCTCTTGTTCTCAATCATCATTCCATTTCGTTGCTGATTCAAAGAGCGTGTTACCACCATTTGAACTAGCTCCATCTCGATCCACTTCACTCCATCACTCATCAAGAAGAGAGCGTGTTACCACCAACTTCTTGGCCCCATCACTATCCTCAGATCCTTTCAGGTTTCGTGCCTATATCATCTTATGTGGACATTAAATATGGAGATCCTCTACTTCATCAAGAGACTCTTACACGCGTCCTTAACCACACAGAACCACGGAGGATCAAGCGAATTCATTCAAGAGCCGAGTTTCCTTATTTGGACCTAATCGTATTAAAATGTCAACAACTCTTTCTCAAGCTGATTGAGCACGACTTGGAGACCTTCTACACCTACAAGAGACTTTTAATCAGTAAAGGATTCCTCCCTAAGTTGTCCAGATACAAAGCACCTTCATGTTTCCTCATTTGGCCAAAGTCGAGCATTAAAGGCCATATCAATCAAGCATTTGATTGATTTATCATTAAGCTTGATTTATTTATATTTTTGTTGATTTATTCTCTTATTTATTGTCTTAGATTTAGCTATGCACGAGCCTATAAAAGCTCAGCTCATGTCATTGTAAAAATCACCCTTGAATTTGAAAGAAATAAGAAAAACCGTGAGTTTTCTCACCTTTAAAGCTTCGGCTTTGTTTGCTTGTCTTTTCTATTGTGTGTGATGCCCTTAGAAAGCAAGTGGGATCTCTGTCTTTGTGTGAGATTCACATAGGCATTGATTCGTGTTCTTATCACAAAGTAATTTCGCAACTTTGTGTGGCGAACTTCGATCCATCTCTTGTTCTCAATCATCATTCCATTTCGTTGCTGATTCAAAGAGCGTGTTACCACCATTTGAACTAGCTCCATCTCGATCCACTTCACTCCATCACTCATCAAGAAGAGAGCGTGTTACCACCAACTTCTTGGCCCCATCACTATCCTCAGATCCTTTCAGGTTTCGTGCCTATACCATCTGGTATCAGAGCCTAAAACGCTCCCCTCTCAGGTTGTTTCAACCCCTTTTACCTTTATTTAGTTTGCTGTGGTTGCTTGTTTCAATCCCTATCAAAAAAAAAAAAAAAAAAAAAATCGGTTTCATAGTTTTTCAATTTTCGTCTGTTGTGTTGTTTCGATTTTATAAAATTCAAAAAAATTTATAAAAATATTTCGTCTTCTGTTTTAACTTCTCAAAACCTTTTAAAAACTATAAAAATTGTTCCCCTTATTTTAGAAATTCGTTTGCTATTTTTCGTTCACGAAAACTTGAGACACATAAATTTTGCTAATTTTCCTGTTTTGTGTTTGGCTTGAAGGAACTTTGGTTTCTTGTTTGATTTTTTTGGTTCAATTTCCTTTGCACTTGATCTGTTTGCTAGTGTACTACAGGAACCTTGACATGGGAGAGGAGGCACACGTCAACATGAACCAGCTCTTGGAAGCCATAAGGTCCGTTAATGACCGTCTCGCACGCCTAGAAGCGCGACCTCAGCCGGTTAGAGAGTGACAGGGAGAGAACCCCAACAGGGCTAGAGCTCGAACAGAGGACGAAGTTGTTGAAGACTCGGAAGATTATGAGGATGATCCGTTACCAGCTCCCAATATTCGCGTTAGGAGACAGGAGAGGGCTAGAGATCGGAACCTAGGTGATGAACGACCAAGGCATGAAGGCAAAGATTTGAAGCTGACTGCACCAACGTTTGCTGGGAGAGTAAACCCTGAAGCCTACCTAGATTGGGAGAAGAGAATGGAGAATATATTCGAGTATTATGGGTATTCAGATGCGAGAAAAGTTTCTCTCGCCGCTGCTCAGTTCACGGAGAACGCATTGGCGTGGTGGGATAGAGAAGTTTCTGAGAGAAGAAGACTTAGACACGACCAGATTAGTACATGGGGTGATATGAGGTACCAGCTCAGGAAACGATATGTTCCATCATACTACCATAGGGATTTGCAGAAGAAGTTTAGGAAACTCACTCAAGGGAGCAAATCAGTAGAGGAATATTTTGAGGAGTTTGAGATGCTTAGGAACAGATTAGAGGTTGAGGACTCGGAGGAGACTCTAATGGCTCAGTTCTTGGACGGCTTACATGACAGAATCGCAAGGAAGGTTGAAAGGCAAGCCTACCGAGATTTAGAGGAATTATTGCATTTAGCTATACAAGCCGAGCAGCACATTAAGAGGAAGACTGCTCAGACTAGTAGGGGCAAGCCTACTTGGACTTCCCAGCCCCAGCGAAGCCTAGACAAAGGAAAGTCTATAGAAGCAGAATCTAAGTTCAAGAAAAATGTTCTGGAACCTTCGAAACCGAGCAGGACCGAACCAGGTAAGTTCCAATCTCAAAATACTAGAACTCGTGACATCACTTGTTTCAAATGCCAGGGAAAGGGTCACTATGCAAGGGAGTGCCCAAACCAGCGAGTTATGGTGCTTAGAGACAATGGAGAGTACGAGTCCGAGGATGAAGTCAATGAAGAACAAGTGGAGTCCGAAGAGGATATAGTTGACTATCCAGAGGTGGGACAGCTCCTAGTGACAAGAAGAGCCCTCAGCTCGTTCTTTGATCCCGAGACCGTGCAAAGGGAAAATATATTCCACTCTCGGTGCACCATAGATTCTAAGGTATGTAGTCTTATAATCGACGGCGGCTCTTGTACTAATGTTGCAAGTAAGTATTTGGTTGATAAGCTAGGTCTCAAGAAGACAAAGCATCCAAGGCCCTACCGTCTCAAGTGGCTCAATGATGAAACGGAGCTTAAGATCTCGGAGCAAGTCACTGTGGCATTCAGCATTGGGAAGTATGCGGATCAAGTCATATGCGACGTAGTTCCCATGCAAGCTGGTCACTTACTCCTAGGACGGCCGTGGCAGTTTGACAAGGATACCATTCATAGTGGCCGCACCAACTACTATAGTTTCAGCCATAACAACCGAAAGCATAGTCTAGCACCACTTACTCCACAAGAGGTCCATGAGATGCAAAAAGAAATGGACAAAGGGGCTAAGGTAAGTAAGACTAACTTATTTGTATCCTCTCATTCTGTTTTGAAATCTCTAGAATCCAAGGAGCAGGTGCTACTAATGATCTTTAAGGAAGGATTGTTTTCAGGTCAAGACGAAAAGGAAACACCGGACGAAATACTTAAGCTGTTGGACAGATTTCAAGACGTGTTTCCAGAAGAGATACCACCAGGATTACCACCTCTTAGGGGCATAGAACATCAGATAGACTTAGTTCCTGGAGCGCCGTTGCCCAATAGACCCGCTTATAGAGTGAACCCGGAAGAAGCTAAGGAGTTAGAGCTTCAAGTTCAAGACCTAATGTCTAAGGGGTATATTAGAGAGAGCCTAAGCCCTTGTGCAGTTCCAGTTCTGTTAGTTCCTAAGAAAGACGGAACTTGGCGAATGTGTGTGGACTGCCGAGCAATAAACAACATCACCATTAAGTATAGGCATCCTATCCCTCGGCTAGACGATATGTTAGATGAGCTTAACGGTGCAACCATATTCTCTAAGATAGACTTAAAGAGTGGGTACCACCAGGTTAGGATGAAAGAAGGGGATGAGTGGAAGACTGCATTCAAGACCAAACGGGGGTTATATGAGTGGCTCGTCATGCCATTTGGGCTTACAAACGCCCCGAGCACATTCATGAGACTCATGAACCATGTTTTGCGAGACTACATCTGTAAGTTCGTAGTTGTGTACTTTGATGACATCCTAATATATAGTACATGTCCTGCAGATCATGTGGAGCATCTAGAACAAGTTCTAGAGACGCTTCGGTTGGAGGGTTTATATGCGAACCTTAAGAAATGTACTTTTTGCACTGATCAGTTGGTCTTTTTAGGCTTTGTTGTTAGTTCACAGGGTCTGAAGGTTGATGAGGAGAAGATAAAAGCAATACAAGACTGGCCAACACCCTCTACGATCAGCCATGTTAGAAGCTTTCACGGACTAGCCAGCTTCTATAGAAGATTTGTCAAAGACTTCAGTACCATTGCAGCACCCTTAACCGCGGTGATCAAGAAGAATAGTTCTTTTGTGTGGGGACAAGCTCAAGAGGACGCCTTCAGTCAACTCAAGGACAGCCTCACCAATGCACCGGTCTTGGTACTCCCTAACTTTGACAAAATGTTTGAGATTGAATGTGACGCCTCAGGTACAGGTATTGGAGCTGTACTAACTCAAGGAGGAAAGCCCGTAGCATATTTTAGTGAAAAACTAAGTGGGGCTTCGTTGAACTATCCAACATACGACAAGGAACTCTATGCGTTGGTAAGGAGTTTAGAAACTTGGCAACATTACCTTTTATCCAAAGAGTTTGTTATTCATACAGATCACGAGACGTTAAAGCACCTTAGAGGACAGACGACACTTAAGAAAAGACACGCTAGGTGGTTGGAGTTTGTGGAAACTTTCCCATACGTGATCAAGTACAAGAAAGGTAAGGAAAACATTGTAGCAGATGCTCTATCAAGGAGATACACGCTCATTACAACGATGGAGGCTAAGATCATGGGTTTTGAGCATATCAAGACGCTATACGAAGAGGACCCAGACTTTCAAAGAATCCACAAGGAGACTACTACGACTGCTTTTGGAGTTTTCTACCAGCAAGATGGATTCTTATTCAAAGATAAGCGCCTTTGCATTCCACAGGGCTCAATGCGTGAGTTACTAATTAGGGAAGCTCATGGAGGAGGCCTAATGGGGCATTTCGGACGAGACAAGACTTTGAGTGTGCTGATGGATCATTTCTTCTGGCCACATTTGAAGAGAGATGTGGAGAGATTCTGCTCCAAATGCATCACTTGCTTAAAAGCAAAATCCAGGTTACATCCACATGGCTTGTACTTACCTCTACCTATACCTAACATGCCTTGGGTGGATATATCAATGGACTTTGTCTTAGGACTGCCAAAGATAAACCACAAGGATTCTATCTTTGTAGTTGTTGACAGGTTTTCAAAGATGGCACACTTCATACCTTGCAACAAAACGAATGATGCCACACAGACGGCTGACCTATTTTTCAAAGAAGTTGTCCGTCTACATGGAGTGCCGAGAACCATCGTCTCAGACCGCGACACCAAGTTCCTGAGCCACTTCTGGAGAATCTTATGGAAGAAACTAGGGACTAAGCTGCTCTTTTCAATGACTTGTCACCCCCAGACCGATGGGCAGACTGAGGTAGTGAACCGGACCCTCTCAACATTATTGAGGGCCACGGTCGGTAAGAATTTACGCAATTGGCTGTCATGTTTACCACATGTAGAATTTGCATACAATCACGCTAAGCATTCAGCTACTAAGCATTCTCCATTTGAAATTGTTTACGGCTTTAACCCCAGTGACCCACTAGATCTTTCTCCTTTGCCCCAAGCTGTTTACTCTAGTGCAGAAGGCGAAACAAAGGCTGACTTCGTAAAGAAACTGCACCAAAAGGTCAAGGATAACTTGGAGAAGAAGAATGAGAAGACTAAGGAACATGCAGACAAGGGACGCAAAAAGATCACATTTGAACCAGGGGATTGGGTTTGGCTTCACATGCGCCAAGAGAGATTTCCAACACAGAGGAAATCTAAGCTTTCACCACGGGGTGATGGCCCATTCCGCATACTGGAGAAAATCAATGACAACGCGTACAAACTGGAGCTGCCAGGTGAGTTTAACATCTCTTCTACCTTCAACGTTACTGATTTAGCTCCTTATACTGCAGATGAACCAGTTCTGAGGTTAGAACCTTTTCAAGAGGGAGGGAATGATGAGGACATCCCTACAAGCACCCCTGGAGCTGAGGAGAGTGTCATTACAATTCCGAAACTAAGGAGAAGTCCCAGAACAAGAGGAGGACTCAAGAGCGTAAGAGAAGACTTTAACAAGTCCGTAGAGAGCTTGATTACTCTAATGGAACATGAAGAGCTTAAGGGGACACTTCTCACTAAGGAGATCGATCAAGAGACTCCAATGGATCCGACAAACATGGGAAACACCTTAGGAGATGAGGATTCAAAGCAGATTATACGCGCACAACTCAAGTCTTCATCAATAGCGTTTTTGCCGGTTTTACAAGGAAATCAAGAATCGACACTCTTCGTCATCACCAAGAACGCAACGTGAGTATTTGAATTATGCTTTAGACTCACGAGTTTTATTTTGTTGTTTTGCAGGGTTTTCTTTTTATTTGAGTCGTTATAAGTCCCAGCGTTTTGTAATAGAGAGTCTAGAAAGCGTGTCGTTTTATTTCTTTCCTTATTTGTATTTTGGGCCTAAGAAGCCACCAGCTGCTGAGCTATTTATAAAGCTCCTTCTCAGCTTGTATCATTTACGCTATTATTAATAAAGAACCACGTTTTTTTCTTCTTGGAGAAAACCCTAGCCGCTTGTTATCTCCTGCGTGTGATTCGCTTGCAGATTTGAAGCTTAGACTTATCAAGACTTCTTCCATCAGTCTTGTGGCGTCTCTCGATCCACCATCATCGCTATCAATAATCCCATTACTTCGCCGGTTCAGACTGAGTGTTACCACCGTCTGTAAGGCTCCATCGCTTCCACATCAATCATCTCTTGACCTAGCGGCCTGAGTGTTACCACCAGCTGCTCGTCACCACCCTATCCTTGCTCTCCTACGGTTTAGTTCCTATACCACATCCACAGAAGCCGGCTCAACAACAGACTCGAACTTCCACGGTTTAGATTAACCGATCATGGATTAAATCCATGTTTAATAACCCAAGGATAAACCATGGTTAATCTCCTAACCCAACCAATCCACGGTCCCGGTTTAATTTAATATCGGTAATTCCTCAATTAAATTACTTTAATCCGGTTTACTGATTAAACCGACCCAAACCGGACACCACAGCTTAAACCACATAAAAATAATGTGATTAAAACATTGGCACCAAAAGACTATTTCCACCGAGTCTTTAACTATCACAATAAACAATTAAGTAACACAAAACAACTTACCGTGGAATCTCTTTAAAGGCTCGAAGAGGATGATCTAAAACTCCATGCCCAAATAATTGACTAACTCACATAATCAATTCAATAACGGTTTACTCATGCTTCACATAGCACCAAAAATTAAATCAAATCCAATTTAATTTTTCTAAACCATCCTAGAACCGTAATCGCTCTGCTACCAAACTGAGACGACCGCACTCGTTTTTTTTTTTTTTTTAAATTAATATCCCCATAAATATTAATTATTTTCCCAATCAATTAATATTCAACTACTCATGAATAATAATCAATCACTCCAACAATAAAATATATTTTTATTATTTATCCGTAAGAATATTAGATCGGTTGATCTTTCCAGAATACGACGACTTGAGTTGAGAGTCGAAGTTGGTCTGTATAGCCACCTTGGCTTTCATAGACAATTTCTGTTGTCTATTAGCGGTTCTTGATAAACAAGAATCCGGACTTGAGATCGTTAAATCTTTTATCCTTTAGGATTAATTAAACACACAAGACTTAATAGTATTTACCCATAAATTCACCAATTTATTCCATAAATACTAGACCAACAAAATCCTCTATAACGGAAAACTCTTAAACAAACAACGAGTTCTTAGATCATCCCCTCTTCCTCGCCTTGATTCCACGGTCACACATTTTTTTTTTCTTAGCCACGCACATAAATTTTTCCCGAAAAACTCCCCGGGATGAATTGACTCACAATTCCCCAAACGCGTGCCTAAAATAATCAAATAAGGAAATCTTGAGACTCAAGAAACCAAAATACACACAAAGGTCGACCAGATCGATTGATCCGGCCAGATCGATCGATCCAGCATGGCCGACAGTCCTCCAAGTCGACCAACCAAGCCCAGATCGATCGATCCTGACCAGATCGATCCAGCTTTGCGGTTTCTTTCCAGATCGATCATCCCACTGCCAGATCGATCGATCTGTCTTGGATCGATCGATCCAGGCTAGATCGATCGATCCGGCCTAGCCGAGAGGTTTCCAGATCGATCGACCCAGGCGAGATCGATCGATCAGTGTGCAGTTCGACATCACCGACTTGCACCTCTCGCACCTCACGGCCACAATTCACCGCTACACCAACACGTCTCCTAAATCGTGTCTCACGCCTAACCGAAGCTCACCACCGGATGAAACAACGAATCTGGAAACATTTCACGGCAACACCCAAAATATCACCGACCATCTCAACTACTAGCTACGTTGCCACCACACCTCGAATCCTCCGACAACAACTCAGCAGGACAACCAATAATCAAAACTGAACATCGCAACAACTAGCAAGAGGAGTTCCTTACCGTGAAACAGCTGAGATTAAGAGGAAGGCTTGAAGCTCCCCCTTCACGGCAACCTCCGTTTCCTTCGCCTCTTGCCTCTCACGCCACACCGAGCTACCAAACTCACCCTCTCTTGCTCTCCACGCCCACACAGCCACAAGACTCACTCTCTCTTGCTCTCCACGCCCACACCACTCACAAGACTCACCCTCTCTTGCTCTCCACACCACACACAGCTCACCTTCTCTCCTTTGTCTCCAACCAATTTCAGTTCTCTCTCTCTCTCTCTCTCTCTGAAACTGAAACTGTCGGCAATGATCAAGAGAAAAGAAGTGGGTGGCTTAGTGGAGAAGGTAGTGGAGAGGTAGCCTTTAATGGCTAGAGTGGAGAAGGTGGGTGAAGGTAGAGAAAATGGGAGGCTGCTGGTGGAAAATAAAGGATGCAGAGTCCTTAATTTAATTTTATTTGTAGACTAGTCCTTAAACTCCCAAAAGTCTACAAACCGTGCTCAAGCTTCCAAATCGATCCCGAACACCCCCTACGGGAAAAATGCGGTGTAACTTCCAAATTACTCCAAAAATTCCTGGAAATATTTTCCAGAAATTCTACGCATAAATCCCGGATGTAATTCCGAAATTTCCATTTTTCGGAACACGGGCGTTACACTACGTCATCAAACCACCAACTAGATTCACCTAGACAATCTTACAACAAAAACTTGTCTAAATGGTATATTACACGACACTAGGACACCCCTATAATTTGTAGTTAGTTACATCAGCAATGAATCCGCTAGCTATATCCATCTTTTATTTTTTTTCATCTAAAACCTTTTTTTTTAATTTGCATTGTCAATATCTTGAATTACGAATGTCATAAGGAATTTTGGACAAGAATGTTACAATGACCAAGGATGGTTACATGTAATAGATTGTTAAGCTTAATTATCAGTTTTGTGCACGCAGATGATACATATTGGAGAAAGGCCAAAGTTTGAAGGTACTTGGTAAATAGAACATCAAGATTTTGAGTTATAATGTCTCTAAGATTCTATGGTATTTTTTGTAACACAGAGATTTTGTCGGAGTTTGAGAAGAACTTGAGAGGGTGGTCGAGTATAGGAGTGTTGGTATGTGGACCAGAGTCAATGAAAGAAGCTGTGGCATCGATGTGTCGTCAAAGGCCTCAGTGTTTTGGAGTAGAAGATTCAGGAAGAAGCCAAAAGAAGATGAATTTTAATTTTAATTTTATTAATTTCAACCTCTAATTTATGAAAACCTTTTTCTAAGTTTTGTATTATTAGTTTCTCGTTCTCGTTATTTTTTTTTTATATATATCTTACAATTGTATTATTTTTGGGTCTAGTAATCCTTACTTTTATGCAAATTTGGTTTTATTTTATTTTATTTTGGTTTGTTTCTTTTTAATAAGACCGGCTTTGGATATAAGAGATTCCTTGTTTTAATATAGCTCGTTACTGTTTGAGAGAAATTAGTTGGTTCGTTAAGATCTACGAAAAGCAAGGAGCATAGTCTAATATAATAGTTTAGTTGATGGAATATCGGTAGCAAGTAACAAGATTCAAGATACTATAAATCAATCAATGAATTTTAGTCGTGAAGAAAGTTGATCGCTGATAGTCATGACCTCCTTACTTATAGGGAACCACTCCTTATTCCTAACCCTCGGGAGATTCTGAGTCGGTAGCTAGATTCTCTCACATATAGGGTCGGTCGCGATATTCACGGTTAACATCAAATCTTGTCGTGATCTAATCTCATAAGATTCGTGTTGATCTTTTCCAATATCGTCTAGAGTATTCTGTTTAGGGGTGGGCATTCGGACAGAACCGAACGGTAATTTACCGAACCGTACTGAATGGTATTAAACCGTACCGAACCAGATTAATTAAATAATCCAATTGGATATATTTATAAATTTATTTGGTATTTGGTTTGGTTCGGTATTTTTACCGAAATCCGATTGGTTAATTGGTAAACCGAAATTAAATTCTAAATATGATTTATAGTTTTTAGTATTGATTTATTAAGTAATATATAATATAGAATTTTAGAAGGATTCTAATCAGAAGTGGTTTTTATGGAGGAAAACAATCAATGTGAAACATTTGGGAATGAAAAAAAAATTAGGAAATTTATTCTTTAATCTTTAAGAATTTTGTTTGGTTTTAAATATTGGTTATAGTTCAAATTTAGTGTGCAATTCTTTTCTAAAAACTATAAAATTGTTTCATTTTAGAATTCATAATGATGTTTTGATGATCTTTTATACTCTATGGTATTGGAATTTTAATCAGGTTAAATAAAATAAATTATAACAATTCATGTTTAAATTAAACAAACATTAATAAAACTTTAACCACAATAAATCGAATTTACCGAATCCCGAACCGAACCGAACCGAACCAAATTAAGTTTGGTTTTTATTTGGACATAATATTTGTATAACTAAATTTACCGAATCCCGAATTTTCCGAACCGAACCGAACCGAATTAAGTTTGGTTCTTATTTGGAGTTGATGTTACATAACCGAATTTCCCGAATTCCGAATTTCCCGAACCGAACCCGAACCGTTTAACCGAATGCCCACCCCTAATTCTGTTATTTACCTGTTCTATCAGGGTTTGTCGAATTCATCTCAGACTTATCTAGTTAGGGTCGATGATAAAATTATACCCAACAATTTGGGCCTCCCCCAGTTTCTATTTTCTTCATGAGAATTTAAGAGTATGTAGAATAATTAGTATTATTTTATCAATATTTCTCGAGTACAAAAAGAAAATTATATTGTATATATCGTCAAACCCGCACCACAACACATGCACATAAATGCATTTTTATTTTTGTTAGCAAAATTAATTGGAAGTAAATTTATTCATATTGATTACATTCATAAAAGATACAATGATATTCAACATCACTATCCTTATTACCAATTGGGGGAGAAAATAGCCCAATAGGCTTGCTATGAAAAATGGCACATTCACGCACATTAAGGCAAATTTTGTCTCAAAATGAGAGGTTGTCTCCTTGGAGGAAACCTAACAACTTCTTTCTCCCTTCCCCTCCCATCCCTCATTAGCACCAATTGTTTGAGATAAATTTAGTTGGTTAGTTAAGATCTAAAGAAAGCAAGATGTATAGTCGAATATAGTAGTTTTATTGATCGAATATCGGTAGCAAATAACAAGATTCAAGACACTATCAATCAATTTATGAACTCTAGCCGTGATGAAAGTTGATTGCTGATAGTCGTGTGGTTTCACGCTCTCGGTTTCTTATGCCTTGTCTTCGGGTAATGACCACCTTATTTAAAGGGAACCACTCTTTATTCCTAATCCTCGTGAGATTCGGAGTCGGTAGCTAGATTCGCTCACAGATAAGGCCGATTGCGATATTCTCGGATAACATCAAATCTTGTCGCGATTGATATGCTCAAATTAAACACTTAGAGCTATTCTCTCAAATGAAGAGATCGATGCAGTACTTAGGGGTCGAATCCACAAGGACTCAAGATTCACACAATAGATCTTTTCATTTTGAATAGAGCTAAGTCAAATAAAAAGTAATTAAAAATAGCAAAGCAATTAAATCGGGTTGTTAAACGATTGGGAAAAAGAGGTAGGCTAGGAATTTCTCAGGTAATTCAAAATTGCAGTACAAATAAACTGTCATGATTATTAATAAGAACCGTTCATGAACTCGAAACACAATGGTAAAATCAACCAGCTTTCACTACGAAAATTATCTATGTCTAAATCTAGAATTCCAAATTTCTTTGCTAAATTCTTCAATTCAGACAAGCTTTAATGATCAGGTTCAATGGTTCACAAAATACTTAAACCAAATTACTTTGCGAATAGTTTTTTTGCTCATCTAAGATAGTTCAGGCAATCAATTACACTTTCGTGTCAACTAATGAATCTAAGATCAGATTCTAGGTCGCGGAGCTAGAATAGGCAATAAACACAATCTAGATGAAGAACTATATATTAACTGATATTACCATATCTCCTCAATCCATTTATGTAAAGGACTGATATGTCAAAGATACTAACCTAGGGTCTCCCTACTTGTATAAAGTTGTAATCGTGATACAATAATATATCATCCAATTCATCAAGTCTATATGGTATCAGAGCCATCTGACTCCTAACCTAAATTTTTCTAGCCGCCATTACCAAATCTCCTCTTCTTCTTCTTCTTTACTCTTCGTCTTGCTCTCTCTCATCAGTAAGCTTTCTCTCTCCTCTGTTACTTGGTTCCTTTGTTCTTCTTTCTATTCGCATCCCACAAACACGACATGGCGACCAATGTTAACACAAATACTGATGCAGTTCCCACCGCCACCCCCTCGCGTCTCTTAGTCAACATGACGAACATCACCAAACTAACCACATCGAACTACATCATGTGGAGTCATCAAACACATGCACTCCTGAACGTATACGAGCTAGCCAAATTCCTGGATGAATCTGAACTTCCTGACGATGTTATTATAGTGGATGCTGTCGAAGTTCCAAATCCGGCATTCACACTATGGCAACGACAAGATCAACTCATTTACAGTGGTCTTATTGGTGCCATCTATGTCTCGATCGAGCCACTGCTCTCCCAAGCCACCACCTCGCATCTCTCTATGCAATGCCTAGTCGAGGACACATTTAGCAACTCAAACTCCAAATCAAACAATGGACCAAGAGATCTCACACCATCGATGAGTATATCTAAGGAATGGTCACTCGCTTTGATCAACTTGCACTTCTCGGCAAGGTTGTCGACCATGAAGATCATATTGAACAAATCCTAGAAGGTCTACTGGAAGAGTACAAACCTGTGATTGATCACACCGAGGGTTGTGAGGTTCCCCCAACACTCACAGAACTTCATAAGAAGTTGCGTAACCAAGAAGCTAAGCTGATGTCTATGACTACGTTCCAATCGCCATCAGTCCCTGTTTCAGCATACTACGTCAACAACAACAACAGAAACCGGGGCAACAACAACCACAACAACAACAGCAGGAGCAACTATCGGCCTCAACCAAACTATCAGCAGCAGTGATACAATCAGCAACAGTCCTATAACCGTTCCCCATGCCCCTACTTAGGCCTCTGCCAGTTGTGTGGAACACAAGGTCATACGGCTAAAAAATGCCCACAACTCTCCTCTTCTCGGTCAGCTCCGCTGCTTCCTACACCGTCTATGCCACCAATGTCATGGCAACCATGTGCCAATCTCGCCACAACTCAACAACCTCATCCGTCAACACCTTGGGTGGTTGATTCCGGTGCCACGCACCACATCACGTCGGATTTAAACAACCTAGCTCTTCATCAATCATACAACGGTGGTGAAGATGTTGTCCTCGGCAACGGTTCAAGTATTCCTATCTCTCACACTGGCTCTTCCTCTCTATCTACTATTTCCAAACCTTTATCTCTACTAGATGTGCTTTATGTTCCCGATATTCAGAAAAACTTACTCTCTCTTTATCGTCTTTGCAACACTAACAAGGTTTCGGTGGAATTCTTCCCATCGTCGTTTCAGGTGAAGGACTTGAGCTCGGGGGCCGGTTGTACCAAGGCCGTACTAGAGGCAAACTATATGAAGTGCCGGTTTCCCAGACTATCCCATCCATTCATTTCATGACTTCTCAGTCCAAAACGACAGCCACGGTTTGGCATTCCCAGTTGGGACATCTATCCTCTCAAATTTTAAAGTCTATTGTTTCACAATTTTCTTTACCTATTTCTAATTCTGTGTCGAATGATTTTTCTTGCAATGATTGCTTTATCAATAAGAGTCACAAGCTGCCTTTCTCTGAAACATCTATCACCTCTACTCGTCCTCTAGAAATAATATTTTCGGATGTTTAGATTTCCCCCATAACATCAGTTGATAACTTCAAATACTATCTTCTCTTTGTTGATCCTTTCAGCTTATATGTGTGGTTATATCCACTCAAACTCAAATCCCACGTAAAAGAGACGTTCATTCGCTTTAAGGCCCTTGTCAAAAACAGATTTCAAACCAAAATAGACACCATTTTCTCTGATAATGGCGGCGAATATATTGCTCTTCTCGATTTTCTCTCTTCCGCTGACATTTCTCATCTTACGTCACCACCTCACACCCCCAAACACAATGGTTTGGCTGAACGTCGACATCGCCACATTGTGGAAACATGTATGTCTCTTCTAAGTCGAGCATCTATTCCTAATACTTATTGGACATATGCTCTTTCCACTGCTGTCTATTTAATCAAAAGAATGCCCACTCCTAATCTCTCCTCAAAATCACCATACCAAATCTTTTTCCAAACAGATCCAAACTACTGTAAACTTCGTATTTTTGGCAGCCTCTGCTATCCATGGCTAAAACCATACCGCAACAACAAACTTGAACCCAAATTTGTACCATGTGTGTTTCTTGGGTACTCATTAACTCAAAGTGCATACTTCTGTCTTGAACCTAACTCACAAAGAATTTATACATCTTGTCATGTTCAATTCGATGAGTCTGTTTTCCCATTTGTGAGTCTTACGTTCTCACCTACAGCGCCAACTCCATCTTTCTTCTCGCCTCAACATCCCGTGACAACCGTTCCATTCATTGAGTCCGCTCCGCTAATGCCCCCAGCTCCGGTTCTTCATCAGTCCGACATACACGTGAAAATTCTATCGCTACTTTGTCTTTAGAACATAACGTATCTTCTAGTGCAGGAACCATGAGTCAACCACTCCCATCGCCAAACCAACCCTCACAATAAGACCCTAGCAAAAATTCGAGCCAAAATGAAACCCAAGATGCCCAACAGTCATCATCTCCGTCCACGGCCCAATTTAGAGAACAAACCTCAAACCCAACATCTCCAAATTCCCAAGAGGCCCAACCAAATTCCACAACTAAAAATTCATCGTCTTCTTCCTCATCAAATACTGAACCCAAAACACCACCAATTCCCTCGCCGCCACCTATACCCTCACCTCAACCAATACCTCTGCCGCCACCACCATCAAACCAACACACTATGCAAACACGCTCTAAAGATGGAATCTCCAAACCAAACACAAAATATTCCCTACAAACCTTAACCCAAAAACAAACGGACACGGAACCGAGGAAAACATCGGAGGCACTCGAAGATGAAAGGTGGAGAAACGCCATGAGCACAGAATTTAATGCTCACGTCCAAATGCACACATGGGATTTGGTACCACCGTCACACGAACAGAACCTTGTTGGCAACCGATGGATCTTTATAACCAAATATCAAGCAGACGGCACTCTTGATCGCTTCAAAGCACGCTTAGTAGCGAAGGGGTATCATCAACAACCAGGCATTGACTACACTGAGACATTCAGCCCGGTAATTAAATGAACAACAATTCGTATAGTCCTTGGTGATGCAGATTCAAGAGATTGGAACCTCCGACAATTAGACGTCAACAATGCAGTCCTACAAGGAACTCTCGAAGAAGTCGTATACATTCCCCAACCTCAAGGTTTTGTGGACAACGACAGACCACATCATGTCTGCCACTTAAAGAAAGCCTTATACGGTCTCAAACAGGTACCCCGAGCTTGGTATCTCGAACTCAAAAACTATCTCATTGAAGTTGGGTTCACGAATTTACTAGCCGACACCTCACTGTTCATCCTCCGCCAAGGTACTGATATTATCTACATGCTCATCTATGTTGATGATTTTGTTATCACAAGGAACAACAATGATCTCATCGAAAGCACAATCACCACATTTTCTGAACGCTTCTCTATAAAGGACCTTGGACATTTGTCGTATTTTCTCAGCATCAAAGTCAAGAGGGTCCGTTCTGGCCTTCATCTCTGTCAAAGAAAGTATATATATCAGATCTCCTTGTCAAAAACAACATGACCACAACGAAACCAGTAGCTACACCAATGGCAACTTCCCCGAAGATTGATCTCTATTCCGGCACACCATTACCGAATGCAACCGAATATCGGACTCTCGTTGGAAGCCTCCAATACTTGTCA
Organism: Barbarea vulgaris; assembly: GCA_963667165.1. Lineage (NCBI taxonomy): Eukaryota > Viridiplantae > Streptophyta > Magnoliopsida > Brassicales > Brassicaceae > Barbarea > Barbarea vulgaris. The sequence goes on along the minus strand of OY763894.1, from coordinate 9,014,088 downwards.
TTCACGCGACCGGATATATCCTACGCTGTGAATCGCCTCTCTCAGTTCATGCACTTGCCAACTACGGACCACCTTCAGGCCGCTAAACGAGTTCTCCGTTACCTTGCCGGTACAATGACTCATGGGATTTTTCTTTTGAAAACAATACATGGTCTCTCCATGGATTCTCAGATGCAGATTGGGGAGGTAACAATGATGATTACGTATCCACAAATGCGTACATTGTCTACTTAGGCCAACAGCCTATCTCTTGGAGCTCAAAGAAACAAAATACATCGCCCGCTCCTCCACCGAGGCGGAATACAGATCAGTCGCCAACACCTCCTCAGAAATTTGCTGGATACACTCACTCCTAGATGAGCTTGGAGTATGCACCAACAGCCCCCAATCATTTATTGTGATAACGTCGGTGCTACGTACCTATAAGCCAATTCCGTCTTCCATTCACGAATGAAGCATGTTGCATTGGATTATCACTTTATCCGCCAACAAGTACAAACCGGCACTCTACGAGTCTCTCACGTCTCCACAAAGGACCAGCTCGCCGATGCATTAATGAAACCACTCTCACAAGCTCAGTTTCATACACTCGTAAGCAAGATTAGAGTGACATATGCCCCTCCATCTTGAAGGGGCGTATTAACGGATACGACCATATCTCCTCAATCCATTTATATAAAGGACTGATATGTCAAAGATACTAACCTAGGGTCTCCCTATTTGTATAAAACTGTAATCGTGATATCAATAATATATCATCCAATTCATGAAGTCTATACTCTATGGATTCAGTTCTAACAAATCTAACAACCTAACAATTTATCATAAACCCTTGAAAATCCCTAAACCTAACAAGCAAACTACTCAGATATGGTGAATAAAACAAACATCATGAATACAATAGAAAACATAAAATAAATCAAGAGAAGAAGTAAAGAGTATGGAAATCTTCTCTATCAAAACTCTGAAAAGGTGACTGTGAATAATGAAGTGTAAAATCAAGCGTAGGTCTAAACAATGACCTAAAAATCCTATTTATAATCTAAAAACACGATATGAACTTAATTGCAAATCTGGAAATTTTCTGGAGCAAATCTACAATTCTTCAAAACTTGTGCATAAATTTTGCCTTTTAGTGGTAATTTGAAGAGCAAGACATGCATATTTTGGATTAAATATTGTATACTACCTAAGATCGTGATGAAGTGAACCTTTTAAAGTCCAAATAAAAATATTTTTTAGATTTTTATATTATTTTTTGTGAATATCTTAAATTTAAATAATAAAATTTTATATTATTTTGTGTTAGAAATATGTCAATACTATCATTATATATGTATGTTTGGATTATTTTTATTTTTATTTTTATTTTTTTGAGTTAAATGCATGTATGTTAGCATCTTATACTCAACACAACTCTAAATATATTATACTCTACAAGGTTTACCAACTAGTGACCCTAATTTTTAACAAAAACTAGTAAACCAACAGCTAAGAATATAAAATTTCTAAACAATTAAAACCAAAATATATTCTAAAATCCACAAAATAGCAGAACATTCAAAGGTTTATCTAGTATCATTCTTTCCAACGCAATATTACAACTTAGGCATTTTCTAACAATACGGCCAACATTTGAACCAAATGTAAGATTTGAGTGGCCTTAAATACGTGTAAGAGAAAAGAGTGTGACAGATAGCATTCATTCATGTGGAAGTTTTGGTACACTTACGTCACATAAAATCAAGAACAACCGCCTTGAAACTTTAATACATTCTGGAGTGAATTTAAAAGTCAAAAAATATATAAATATATATATATATATATAAGACTTATATCCAATCTATTTATGTATAGAGTCCGTAATCCGTATTAGGTTTATTCTTTGTTCAACATATTGTTTAGTTCATGGTGCACCAACTGATAAATTGAAATTTAATCACGAATTATTCAGAATTTTTTGGTCGAGTCAGAGATATTTTTTCTACGTTTTAACTTATTTTTAATTAGAAAATTAAGCATATAATGCTTAATATAAATTACTGTAAATAAAAATATAAGAAAAATCACTAAAGACTAAAATTTTATACAATTATTCATGAAGCAAATTTTAAGTTTTTAACATATTGTTAATGTTCTATACTCTTTTTTAAATAAAAAAATTATAAAACTAAAATAAATCCAAATACTTAGTATTATTTTATTTAAATAAATAATACAAAATTGATATTATATGCTCTATTGGAAAAAGCAGCAAAATGAACATTTTCTTTCATATGAATCTTTACTATAAATAAGTTTATTCATTTTGAATGATAGTTAATCGACTAGTGCGCCAGTTAAAGTTTATTTTGGATAAATTCATTATAAATCCAAACTCGAAAATTAAAATTTTTGAAAAGTTTTGTTACAAAAAAAAACAAGTTTTGAACAGTGAAAAGTCTAAATAAATAAACACAAATAATCCAATATTACTCTCGAATGACCATTGGAATTGAAGAAAAACGATAATAAGAACAAGAGATAAAAAAATTATAAAAATAGAATTTTTATGGAGATAAATAAATGAAATATATATTAAAATTTTAAAGCGATATTTTTCATCAAAAAATTTAACGGTGTGTTTCAATAAAAATGACGTAGTTTATATGTAGTATCCATTTCTTCATCGTTTAGCAGTTTTCTATCAGTGTGATTATATATGTATAATTTAGTAATTCTTTTAGAGACAATAATTTTTTGATGAGGATATAATTATAAGAAATATTTTTTTGATTTCCAATGAGGTTTTATAGTGGAAAGAACTAAAAGAAGTCAAGTCAATAACATATTCACCTGGTTTAGCTGATTAATTATTAAAGAGAGAAAACATGTAAATAAGATAGTAAATTCGATGAAATAAAAAATGTAAGTACTAATAATCAAAATGTATATATACTTGACAATCTAGATTTATAATGTCTTGTTCAGAAGAACTACTACGATTTTTATCTTCAGTCTTGTTAATGCATCTTGTAAACATCTTGTAAAATGAATTGATGTTATTCCATCTTGTAAACATCTTCTTGGTCTTGGTTGATTACAAATAATCTTGTTGTTTTTTATGTTCAATTTTAACTCTTTGTCCAAAATTAATCTCTTGATTGGTTTATTCATATGATTGGATTTTGCAAAACATCAAGATACACATGACATAAGTGCATATCTTCAACTCATTTTGTTATGAAAAGAGCGAATTTTGAAGTCATTTAGAAGAAATATTTTAGTGGTAATCAAATGATTTGAAGATATGTGATCATTCAAGAGTAATATACATTTATATAGAGAATTGAAGGCAAAATCAATGGCTAGATCTTGGTTAAAGAAATTAAACAGTTTAGATTGATTCAACTTTTTTTTGTTGATAAGATGATAATGGATATAAGACATAAATGACTAATCAATGCAACAACTAGATCTTGATAAGAGAATTTAAATAGCTTAGATTGACTCGGCTTATTCTAATAAGATATTAATGGATATAAGATAGCGGTGTCAAAATCGGTTGATGGAAAATGGGTTGACCCAACCCAATTTAACCCATTAATCCTAATAGGTTGAAAATTTTGACCCTAATTGGTTAATGAGTCAAATGAGTTGGTGAATAAATGGTTAAATGGGTTGAATAGATTGGTTACTCTACATAGGTGAACGCCTAGGATTTTCATATATGTTGGGCAGTTTTGATTTTATGCATTAGAAATTGAAAAACTGCCCAACAGCTTGGGTAGGATAATATGTTGGCCGTAATGGATCTCTTACTATTATTCTTAAGGCTGTACCTGCTTGTGATATTTAGATTTGGTATGCACATTTCAGTCTTTCGAGATCTAATAATGATATTAATGTGGTAGATGTGTCTCATCTCTTTGCTAATTTAGCTGAAGGTACTCCCCCCCCCCCCAATTATGTTAGTAGTGGAAGAAATTGTAATATAGGTATTATCTAGCTAATGGTATATATTCAAGAAGGTCCACTTTTGTTCAAACAATTCATGATCCATGTGGTCCAAAATAAATAAATTATTTGCAATGAAACAACAAGCATATAAAAGACGTGGAACGTGCATTTGGGTCAATAAAGATGTACAATTTTGGACAGACCATCATGCTAATGGAGTAAGAAAATGTTACATGATACAATAAAATCTTCATAAATTAATAATGTTGCGACCATAAGATTTTAATAATTTGTAGTGATACTAATTTATGTATGTATTATAAAGATTGCTTTTAATTTTTTTTATCCTTTAAGATTTTATCTTAAAATTATGAAAAGTTATGGATCGAGACAATTTGACCTAAATAAAATTAATCTTTTAAATTTCGTAGATTTGAATTGAACATTAGATATTTAGGGGAAACAGAACTCTTCCAAAAGACAAATACATAGATGAATTCAGTTATGCAAATTATAAATATAAATTTAAATTTATGATTCATGATCTCAACTTCGTATTTTAAAAATATATAAAACTAGAAAAATAAAAATAGTCATATAAAATTACAAAAGTTTTGGCTACTTCGCGGACGAAATTATAAATGTACTATAATATGGTAATTTGAAAACAAAACATAACAGTTAGAGGAACTTTAATGGCATTTAGATAAATATTGATAACACCATATTTTGCATGTTTTTAAGGCATATTTTCATAAGTTTTCATTCCCACTTTGTATAGTTTTGAGAGTTTTCCATGCATTTGAGTCTCATTTTGTTTTAACTTGAATTTTAGAGTCCTAGGTTGTATATATAGGTTTTTGCATATGTTTTGAGTCAGTTTAGGTAAATGGAAGACTTGGAGACTTGGAGGTTGGATGAGGGATCATTTGGAAGAAAATACAAGAAATGATGTTTCGAAACCAATCCATATGGTCTGGAAGATCTACTCATATTAAGGCTCTAAGTTGCGATTAGGCTTCATCACTCTCTACAAAAGTCATAGGAAATTGAGTTAGCTTTCATGTGGAAGTGGTTTGAAGTAAATCCCATGGTGCAATCAAAAGTTATGAACGTTTTACCGAAGGCATGTAAATCTGACAGCAAGCTGAAACTGCTGTAGACTCCATCAGATCGATCGATCCAAGGTGTGATCGATCGATACAGTTCAAGCAAACTTGCGGAGAGAATCAAGATCGACCAGAGCACATCAAGATCGATCGATCTGGCCCAGATCGATCGTTCTAAGACCAGATCGATCGATCTGACCTCAGCCGCCCATACCCCACAAGAAAATGACATTCACTCAAATCCGATTTTTCTTTTTAACTTTCATTCTCAGCCATTGTTTAGGGAATTATTATTCTGATATTAGCTCTCTAAACCTCTCTCTAAACTCAGAGAAAAACTCTCAAGTTCATGATCTTAATGTGAAGATCTAGCCACATCTAGTGAAGCTTTCTTAAATTTTCTTCTACTTTTGTGTTTATTATGTTCATCTTTATATTTTGTATGGTTTATTTTTGTGATTTGAGCATGTGTGAGTAGTTTCATTTTGGGCTGTTGGTATGGTAGATCTAGGATGATTTGATGGTTGTTTGTGATGTTTGATGGTTGATTTATGTTATGTTCATGTATAGAATGATTTTAATGTTAGAAATGAACTTGGAAAAGTGATTTCTCGATCTTTTGACCGTTTCAAACCCGGAAGGAGTTTAGAAACGTTTTGAACTTTCTATGCTTGCTTTCCTTTATCTTGCCAATGGAAATTGAGTTTTAAGATAGGATTGATGATAATAATGAGTTGGTGTTTAATGTTTATAAATCATTCGGTTGCAATTGGGAAATTAGCTTAATCGATTGTTTTATAAAAGGATTAGTGTCATGGAAATGAACTAGTCTATTTAAGTGACTCATGTCATAGCATTTAATGTAAATTGTTCATATATTTCATCATTTATCATCCCGTCATTCATCCTTGTCACAATACCTTACCGATAGCCCATATTTACGTTTTAGGTTGTTAGTCTTTTGCATTCTACTTTCTTTTGCTTTACTTTGCATTGTTTAGTTTGAATTACATTGTTAGTCGTATTTTAGGAATCAAGAACCATTTTATTTTGCTTAGATTAAGCGAACTTGTGTATTCCTAGTGTGTTGGTTCATTGCTCTCTGAGGATTCGATCCCTAAGTACTCAACGTACAAGGGTTATTTGATAGCCCCGAGACCCAAAAATCTCGCATATCAAATTGGCGCCGTTGCCGGGGAGCAATAGCAATTAGCCATTAGGATTTCATTTTTGGTTGAGACTAAGCTTTCTTTTATTTTGTTTTATTTCTTTTGTAATTACTAACTTTCTTTCAAGTGTTTGTTCTTTTTGCAAGGCACAATCACAAGAGAGAAAGCATGGCTTCAGAATTGATTTCAATGTTGAAATTAATTCTAGAAGCTCAACAAAGAGAGATGGTTTGGGACCCTACAAGTCATCATGGTTTTGAAAGCTCATCTACTTATCAAGAAGGTCTTCCTAATGGATACTCGTCTCAAGAGTATCAATATGAGTATGGTGATGGATACTCTACTCAAGAGTACCAAGGTGAATATGGTGGATACTCATCTCAAGAGTATCAATATGGGCATGGTGAAGGATACATGGAGCATGAACAAGAGTATCATGAGTATCAAGAGTATCAATCTTGGAACATGGAGCATGAACAAAAGGCAACATACTCTTCCCAAATCTCAGATAAGGAAGAGATTTTCAACATGTTGAAGTTGGCATTGGAAAAACAAGAAGAATTCAGCGAGAGCATAAAGAATTGACGCACCAATTTTGGAGGTTGGTCTCAAGATGCTCAAGTTGTTGAGTCAACACATGTGGAGTCCATAAAAATCGAACTTACACAATGGATCGACGAAGAAGAAGAAGGAACGGTTGAGGAAACTTTTGAAGATCCTTGTGAAGATGGTTCAGTTGTTGAGTGCATAGAGATCACAAGAGAGAGCACAACCCAAAATGAGCTCTCAACCATAGAAGAGATGCAACAACATGATTCCAAACAAGAGTCATATGGAGAAACACTTATGGAGGAACAAGAGATTATCATTGAAGAAGCCTCTGAAGAGAATGAAAAAGAAGAATCTCCAATGACACAACAGTTCGACAAGCATCTTGGCATACTCCCCACCATACCATTGAGCTTTCGTGGTCCAAGGAAGATCTCTTTCGAGGTGAATGCTCAAATCAAAGATGAATTCCAACAAAGAGCTGAAGAGTCTATAAAAGAATTTGAATTGCTTCTTGGATGCACGGTTGGCGAGAATCTTGTGATAAGATATGATGAAGAAGAAGAAGTTAAACCCGTGGCAATCAAGAGTTATTCAACCAAGAGTAACGAGGTAAAAGTAGACGTGGTTGGAAAACAATTTGAGGATCATTGTGAAGGTGTTTTTGTTGTTGAATACATTTGCGACAAACATCTTGGTATAATCTCCACCAATAAAGTGAGCATTCATGAACCGAGGAAGACTCCTTTTGAGGAGATTAGGATGAACGAGTTTAGGGGATGGTTCTACGATGAGTATGATCCCGGTGATCCAAGTTCAACCTTCACTCCCACCCAAACCAATATCCATCGTCAAGCTTAAGCGACGTTAAACGAGCCATTGGGGACTCCCCCAATTCTATCCTTTATATATACTTTTATATATATATATATATATATATATATATATGTGTGAGTGTGATTTTATTTTTATTTTTGTGTGAGTGTGATTTTACAAGGTGTTGGTGAGTAGTCAAGGCGTTCTCCGCAAACCAATATCGGAAAAAGAACCTAAATGCATTCATTCCACATACTCCACTTCAAGGTAACACAACTAATCCATTTGTACATATTCTTTAATTTGCATTTTTACACTCTCTTTCGATTTATCTCACACCGAGACGGTGTGATTTAAATCCGGGGGAGAGGTCATTGTTATTTAACTTTGTATATTTTGTCTTATTTTCGTTCTTTTGAGTCTCACGCATTCACATATATTGCATAAAAAAAAAATGAAAAAACGAAAAATCATATAGTTTTGCATCATTGAATTTTGTTATTTAGGATTGAGTCTAAAAGCATATAGGATTGCATAATGCATAGGGGACAATGATAGAAACCACTAAAAGTTTTGCTTGAACAAATTTTTAAAACTTGTACACTCTTGCTTTGATCTCTCTACTCTTAACTCATTGTCTTCTAATTGCTTGTTTAATTTAAAATCAACCCCTTTGATATCGGACTTAAATGAATTTAATCTTCTCACCTATGGGCTTGTGATACAGAACCATGGTTCAAAGAAAACACTCGGGTTATCTTATCCACTTTTGCCACTCTCTAATAACCCGAGTGGCCATCCTCATATTTAGAATGGTTCCCTACCTTTCACCTTACCCATTTTGTTTTTCACCACTCGTTGTTTGATTGAGTGAGGCCTTTTTCTTGATAATGCTATTGTGTGTAAAATCTTGTAAGTATCGGGAACGACAAAGGTTAGCTTTCATTTTTAGCTAGTCTAAGTTGTTCAATGAAAAGGGCTAGCATTAGGATGAGGATCAATGGGAAAATGGTAGTTGGTTTAGGAATTATGATCAAGAAATAAAAAAAAAAAATTGAGATGGGAAATGAGAGTCAAGGAACCCTTGGTTAAGCAAATTCTAGAAAAGTACTTAAAAGAAAGACCCTAGGAAAGGAGAAGAAAAATAATCTCCATGTTTGAAAAAGAGATAGAACAATAAGTTTAGGGTCAAGTAAAAATAAAAATGTTCTCTAGAAGTTTGATGTTTTGGAAAAAGAAAAGGAAGTTCGATTTAGCCAAAAGAAATTTGGAGGTTTAATGTGCTTCAAAGAAGTAATAAGATCAAGAAATGAAATCACCATTCGAGTAAAAAGCTTTGTTAGGAGGGTAGAACAATGTGAGTTAAACTTTGTATGCATAAATTGTTTCTAGTCTTCCTTGCTTTTGCATAATATATAGCATTCCATTTTCTTGAGAGTGAGTCACTTAAAAAGAAAATAAACTTCCTTGCACTCATATTTACTTGTGCTAAAAGCCTTTTCTCCCAACCCGATTGGATTTGATCACTTGCCCATTTGTGAGATCACACCTTGAGAAAGAGTAAATGAATGTGAAGGTTGGTTGCAAAGAGAACTTGTAAGCATAAGGCATTGTTGTTAAGAGAAACGATTAGGAGTTGCGATAAGCCTTGAATGAGTTAGAGTGAATTAATTGTTTATTTTTGCAACTTGTAAACTTTTGGTTTTGAGTCCCCGCTTTCAAACCTCTCTTTCGGTTTGTCTTCTCTTGTTTGCTTGCGGACAAGCAAAAGGCAAGTCCGGGGGAGTATTTGATATGCGAGATTTTCGGGTCTCGGGGCTATCAAATAACCCTTGTACGTTGAGTACTTAGGGATCGAATCCACAGAGAGCAATGAACCAACACACTAGGAATACACAAGTTCGCTTAATCTAAGCAAAATAAAATGGTTCTTGATTCCTAAAATACGACTAACAATGTAATTCAAACTAAACAATGCAAAGTAAAGCAAAAGAAAGTAGAATGCAAAAGACTAACAACCTAAAACGTAAATATGGGCTATCGGTAAGTTATTGTGACAAGGATGAATGACGGGATGATAAATGATGAAATATATGAACAATTTACATTAAATGCTATGACATAGACAAGAAAAGTGAACATCCGTAGCGCCTGATATCCGCTATGGTTGAATTCCATAGCGCTTTTACAAACGCTATATATACTCCCGTTATAAAAAGTTCAGGACTTTTGATAACGTTTTTGAGGTACGCTATTATTTAGGTGACTTAGCATAGCGTTTTTCTTTATGCAATATTAACATTTATAATAACTCTCTTTCCTGTGCAATATTAAAGTTTATAATAGCATTTCTTTTTGTTATAAATATTATCCGTATTGCATTGGCTTTTTGTTATAAATATTTTATATAGCGTTTTCGTAATGCTACTATACTAAAAATTTTGTAACCGTTTAATTTTTTGTTTCTTTCTAGTACTGATCAAAATTTGAAACCTGATAAACACAAACTTTATAATTGAAACAAACATAGGATCAATGTATTACAAAAGACCATTTACTGAAACCGATAGTTATGACACACTAACACAACACCTAGAAATATAAAAGTTCCAAACAACACAAGAAGCCTTAACAAGTTCTTGTATCACACTAATTTAAGTTTGTCATTAGGCCAAGCAACCGTCGTACCTATAGCATCAGCAACACACTCGACTTCACTCGACTTGGTCACTATCTTACGAATCAGCTAAAGTCTTCGTCGACAAAGGACTTGTAGAATCTGTTTAAAAAAAAACAATTACACAAAGAACATGAGAAAGAAAACGATTATACTCAGTAAACAATAATAATAGGAAAAAAAAGAGAAAACTTAAGACTTCACAAAAACAAATCGATTACAAATGCATACTATTTCACAATTCTTCCAAATGCATACTGTTTCACAAGAATTATAAGTTATTATTCATAGATTCTTAATTGATCAATGAAAAAATTAAGACTTCACAAAATCAAATCGATTACAATTGCATACTGTTTCACAATTCTTCAAAATGCATACTGTTTCACAAGAATCATAAGTTATTATTCATAGATTCTTAATGATCAATAAAAAAATTGCAAGGTATAAGTGTCAATAGAGTTAAGACATCACAAAATCAAATCGATTACAAATACATACTATTTCAGAATTCTTCCAAATGCATACTGTTTCACAAGATTCATAGGTTATTATTCATAGCTTTCTAATGGATCAATGAACAAATAGCAAGGTATAAGTGTCAATAGAGTTAAGACTTTAATAAAATCAAATCGATTACAAAGGTGAACATCTGAAGTGACGAGTGTAAAAGGTACTAAATTCACACAAAGAACATGAAAAACAAATAGCTTTTATCATCATGTGATGGATAAGTCAAAGGCTGGATTTTAAAAAGAACTTCTATGTAGTAGGTGTTGTTTTTTCAAAGCTATGACTCGTAGGCCTTTGTATCTAGTGTTTAGCAAAGGTTAAAAGTAGCTTTGAAATAACTAAGCATAGACTCAAGTTACCAGAAATTTGATAAAAATAACTAAGCATAGGCTTGATGAATGCTGAAGAATATCTCACATCAGAAAATGAGAAGAAATCTTGAATTAATTAACCTATATCCCTTAGTATAAACATATACACACAAATGCAACACCAACGTTTTAAGAGACATGACATGATTCGTCCGTATCAAATATTTCTCACATCTAAGATTGTGTAATTCGTAAAATCAAAACCCAATTTCTAACAAAAAAACCCCTAATTAATACCTTCGATTGTGAGGCCTGACCCAAAGAGCTACCTGCAAAAATATAATCAAAAAGGATTAGTAGCTGTAAAACCCCAATCTAAACCTAAAAGAACCTAAGAACCTAAGAAATTCACATACCCAGAAACAAGAGAATCGATTAACCAAAATCAGACATGGAAGAACACAAAATCGTGAAATCTAAACCCAGAGACACGACTTCAACATAAACGCCAATCCGATTCTGAGGCCTGACCCAAAACTACCTGCAACAAGAGAAGCAAGAAGAAGATGAAAGAACCCTAAATCGAGAAACCTAAGTAAGAACCCTAAATAGATAAATCTAAACCCAAAATCACGAATTCAACCTAAACCTCAAAATTGTACCTTTGAATCAGAAGGGGGAATTAGACTTAGAAGTCGAAGATCTCCTCAAAGATGATGGTGGTGACGCGTTTGGTGAAACCAGAGATGGGAGAGTTTATGTCTTCTACGGACATAAGACAAAAATATTTTTGCTAAGTGTTTCTTTTTTGTCCCAAAATTTTTAATACGCGGGCAACAAAAAAAATTATCCCGCGCTAACACATATTATATCACTATTTTTTATGTCACGTGCAATTAAAAGGGGACATGAGTAAAAAAATTAAAAAAAATTTAAGCACTTAAACGCGTCCTTACTTTTAATAGCGTATCCAATCTTTAAACGCTATAAAAACATAGCCACTAACTCATTTATTGCAGAAAATTGAAAACGGCTATATTTAGGTGCAATCAATAACCCAATTTCTTGTAGTGCATGAGTCACTTAAATAGACTAGTTCATTTCCATGACACTAATCCTTTTATAAAACAATCAATTAAGCTAATTTCCCAATTGCAACCGAATGATTTATAAACATTAAACACCAACTCATTATTATCATCAATCCTATCTTAAAACTCAATTTCCATTGGCAAGATAAAGGAAAGCAAGCATAGAAAGTTCAAAATGTTTCTAAACTCCTTCCGGGTTTGAAACGGTCAAAAGATCGAGAAATCACTTTTCCAAGTTCATTTCTAGCATTAAAATCATTCTATACATGAACATAACATAAATCAACCATCAAACATCACAAACAACCATCAAATCATCATAGATCTACCATACCAACAGCCCAAAATGAAACTACTCACACATGCTCAAATCACAAAAATAAACCGTACAAAATATAAACATAAGTGATATGCTCAAATTTACCCTGAGCTACTCTCTCAAATTAAGAGATCACTGTAGTACTTAGGGATCGAATCCACAAGGACTATGAAATACCCAATAAATCCCAGTAAAAGTATTATGCTAAACAAAGTGTAATGTAATGAAATTGCAATGCGAGTAATTAAACGAAGTGTAAATCAATGGAGAAAAACGCTAGGCATAGGGAAATCTCAGGAATCTTCAGAACTGTGAATCAATTGAATTATCAGGATTATAATTAAGAACCGTTCTAGAACTCAAACACAATTGTAAAACCTACCAGCTTTCGCTGCGTAAACTATCTATCCCTGAATCTAGAATTCCAAATTCCTTTGCTAAATTCTAAGATCCAGACAAGCAGTAATGATCAGGTTCAATTTGTTCACAAAATCCCTAAATCAAATTCCTTTGCAGATAGGTATTTTGCTCACCTAAGATAGATCTAGCAATCAATTACACTTTCATGTCAATTGATAACCCTAAATCAGATTCTAGGTCGCGAATCCAGAATAAGCAATAAGTTCAATCCTAGATGAAGAACTCTAACAATTAACCCTAGTAATCTAATGATTCAACAATTCCTCAGAAACCCTTGAAAACTCATAGCCTAACAGGGAAACTACTCAGACATGGTGAAAGAAACAAACATCATGATATGAATAGAAATCATTCAATAATATAAGAGTAGAGAACAAGAGTATCAGAGATTAGAGAAAGATGATACAAGCTTGAGATAGAAAGAGAGTCTGCCGCTTGATAATCCCTAAAACTCTGATCTAAAACACAATATATAGCTAAAAACTCGTACAGGGACCAATGTTGAAATAATGGAAACTTCTGGACAAAATTGTAAATCTTCCAAAATCTCCGAAGTTGTCCGCCTGTGGTGTCGATCGACACACATGGCTGGTGTCGATCGACACCAAGTAATGTATGTCCTCAAAACATGATCCTTCTACGCAACTTCTTGGTCTTTGCTCCAAAATCTCCCATATTCTTCACATTAGTCCTAAATGCATACCTGAAGACAAAAGACTCTAATATACTCTAAAAACACCAAAAAGACTCGATTAAAGACTCTTATATCATGGTTAAAACCCATAAAAACCATGATATATCAACTCCCCCAGACTTAGCTTTTGCTTGCCCTCAAGCAAAACAGAAACTCAGCCTGTGAAAGAAGTTTGAAAACACAGGAAACTCATTTTGTCATAAGAGCACCACACTCACATTCACCATAGTAAAGCCACTGGAAATTCTTACCTGACAAGGTCCAGACCACCATGTACTTCCCCCAGACTTAGCAACTGTCCCAAACAACTCCACAATTCAAATAAACAATCCAAATTCACCATACTGACTTCTATAAACTAAGGTGAGGACTCATCCAGGGAGTATCAATCAGAGGACACATGGACTCTTTCTCAATCAGTTTTCCTGAACACACAGACTGTCTTTACTTCTGGTTCCTTTCCTCTCCTCTTTTCTCACTTCTGCAGTTAATTATATCAAAGGTGTAGGCGAATAATGGTATCACGGGAAATTTTCCTAACCTCGCTTCCAACCTTTGTGTGATCATTCCTTTCAAAGTAGAATAATGAGGTCACTGGAAATATTCCTACCTCTCTACTCAAAAGAAAATCATTTCATCTTTTACTGCTTAGTATATAATTTTTTTTTTTTTTTTTCTTTATTTATTTATGAAGGGAAGAGAGAGGGGAACCATACTCACACAGACAAGTCTTTCAGGACTGAAGGGAGAATCCGATCCAATGTATATCAAGCCTCTGGACAAGCAAAAATAAAGTCAGGTTAATGGGCGAAGTCAGTGATGGATCCTCTGAAAGCTCAGGTGAACATGGGTAACATCGGTAGGTTGATCAGCCTTGGGGTTTTCCATTAGTCTCGGACACATGTCAAGCTTGAATCAATGGTCACTCAAGTTCCTGCAAATGTGGTGATTTCCTCGAAAAATCATAGTTTCCAAACTAAATTTTGACTCGATAAAACAAAAACTGGACTGACTCTAAGAAAACAAAAAGAGTGATGTTAGTAACTACCTCCCCTAGACTTAAACAACACTGTCCCCAGTGTTATCAAGCAAGGAGTTGGTGAAGAGGAAATAGAACTGATGAACCATAGTGAAAAAGTCAAAATAGTAGAACACAAAACCTGAATCCGCTCAAGCATCTGATCAATGAAGGGCAGAGGAAAATGATCCTTTCGTGTAGCGGCGTTCAGCTTCCTGTAATCAATGCACATTCTGTGCCCTGTCACAGTCCTAGTCGGTATCAGCTCATTCTTCTCATTCTGTACCACTGTGACTCCTCCTTTCTTAGGCACAACATGCACTGGACTGACCCAACCGCTATCGGAAATTGGATAGATGATTCCTGCATCCAACAGCTTCATGATTTCTTTCTTAACCACATCCTTCAGGTTTGGATTCAGCCGTCTCTGATGTTCAATTGATGACTTAGTCTCATCCTCAAGATGTATCCTATGCATGCACAGATCTGGAGAGATACCTGAAATGTCATCAAGAGAATAGCCAAGAGCTTTGCGAAACTTGCGGAGCTTACTTAGCAATAGGGTGAGCTCTGCGTTGTTCAAAGACGCATTAACAATAACAGGATAAGAATTATGTTCACCAAGGAATGCGTACCTGAGCCCCGCAGGGAGTTGCTTAAGCTCTGTCTTTGGAGCTTGCTCAAAGCTCCAATCAGCTACTTTCTTGTCTGTCCGGACACCGGTGTCGATCGACACCCACTACGTGCATCACTTCCTTGGTTGCATCCATTAGCTTGACATACCCAGCAGCAATATCATCTAAATGCTCAACCTCATCCACTGAAGCAATCAAGGCACGTTCCAGAGGGTCCTCACAATGCAACTCTTTGAAACTCTCCTCAACAAGATCTGTGAGAGTCTCGACGCAGAAGGTCTGACCATCGATCGTAGGTCGCTTTACAAGCTTATCCATCTCAAAGTTCATAACCAAATCGCCTACATTCAGACCAATGCGTCCCCTTCTGACATCAATCATGGCACCAGCTGTAGCCAAGAATGGTCGTCCCAATATCAACGGATCCTTAGGCTCTTCCTCATATGTCAACACAACGAAATCCGTAGGAATCAAGCAACCTCCGATCTTGATAGGAACATCCTCAAGGATACCGTCTGGAAGACGAACAGAACGATCAGCAAGGATGAGAGTGATCCTTGTCGGCTGAAAGTCTGTCATACCAAGATTCACAGCCACTGATTTGGGCATCAAGTTCACACTAGAACCAAGATCACATAAAGATCGTTCGAACTTTTCTGCAAAGATGGTGCAGTCAAGAACGAAACTACCTGGGTCTGGAAGCTTCTCTGGAATCTTGTTCTGAATCACGGCACTAACCTGTGCGGAAATCATCATCGCACCCTGTTCAACGTTCAAATCCTTAGTGACCATGCGTTTCACGTACCGTCTGATTACGGGGGATGTTTTGATGGCATCAATCAACGGTAATTCAACAATGAGCTTGTCCATCATAGCCTTACACCTGGCATCGTCTATCTCTTGCTTAGACTTCCTGGGGTTTCGAGGATAAGGAATCCTCGGTTTGTATGATGATTCGGTGATCGGCGTAGCAGATGATGAAGAAGCCTTGTCTGTCTGTGAAGGGTGTCGATCGACACCAGGTGTTGGGTGTCGGTCGATACTAACATCATGTGTCGTGTCCTTGGTAGCGATCGACACAGCTTTGTCTCTGCCCATCTCTTCTGTATCAACTGGTGTCGATCGACACATAGTGTTGGTGTCGATCGACACCAACTCCGGAGGAACAACATCTTCGTCTTCGTCTTCGACTTCTTCTAAGTCTATCTTCGCTTCAGGTGTTAGAGTACTCCTGATCACAGGCTCAACCTTCTTCCCACTCCTCAATGAGATGGCATTCACTGGATGCCTCGGATTAGTGTCTGTCTTCCCAGGGAGAAAACCGTCTTGTCTCTTAATAGCTCCAGCTGTCTGAGCAACCTGAGTGTCTAATTTCTTGACGTGAGTGTTCAGCTGCTCAAACTTCCCATTCAGATCCTGGTACAGTGAATCTAGCTTTCCATTGAATTCCACTGTAATCTTCTGTTGACCTTCTAGAATCTGCTCAAGCATCGATTCCATCTTACTCTCTGTAGTAGGTGGTGGAACGCTCTGATATGAAGATGAGCCATAGTTCCTCTGATTGAAGTTGTTGTTGCTCTGATAGGGCTTCTGATACTGAGGCTGCTGAGTGAAAGTAGAGGAGGGCTGATTCCCTTGATAGTTGCCTCGCGGACTGCCCCCATTGTAGCCTCGGTTTCCTTGTGAGTTACCGAAACGCTGAAAGCCTGTGCCACCGACATAGTTAACATCCTGTTCCTCATGATCATTCATTGGCTTATAGGTTTCAACCTCAGCAGCAAAATGGACCTGCTTCTTGTTAATTAGTAGGTTGTGAACCGTATCAAGTTTCGCCTTTACCTCAGCTATCTGACTTCCATCCAAGTTCCCAGCTTGCTTCTTTCTCTCGAAATCAGCATTTTTAGTACTGTTGCTTGAAGCCAAATTCTCTATTAGTACCACAGCATCGTCGGGATATCTGGTATTGAAGTTGCCATTACTTGCAGCGTCCAGAGCCATCTGATACCTCCAATCGATACCTCTGAAGAAAATCCCAAGCAGCTGAACCTCACTGAACCCATGGTGTGGACAATCTCTCTGATAAGCCCTGAACCTCGCCCAAGCGGCCTTGAATGCTTCTGTAGGCCCTTGAGAGAAGGCTGAAATCTTCGTCCTCAGCTCTTCAGACCGTGCATCATCATAAAAGTTGCTTAGGAAAGCATTTTTAGTGTCTTCCCAAGTGGTCAGTGACCCCGGCTTCAACTGCTTAAGCCAATAAGCTGCTTCCCCAGCAAGAGAGTATGGGAAGAGCTTACAGAACAAATAGTCGTTTGATACCCCGTTAGCCTTGATGCTGGTGACTAGATCCTCAAACCGCTCAATATGATCCATAGGGTGCTCATGTGAGAGCCCGTGGAAAGGGTTCTGACCTACAAGAGTGTAGTATGCAGGTTTGAGTTCGAAGTCATTCCTTTGAAACGGAGGCGGGCGGATGGCAGACCGGTTGGCGTAGAACTGCTCTGGCCGGTTGTAATCCCCCAATGTCATTGCGCGTGGACCTAAGGCACCAGGTGCACCTTGTCCAACCAAAACCCCATCAGTCGTTGTAGTATAGTGGTAAGTATTCCCGCCTGTCACGCGGGTGACCCGGGTTCGATCCCCGGCAACGGCGCCAAAATTTGATATGCTCAAATTTACCCTGAGCTACTCTCTCAAATTAAGAGATCACTGTAGTACTTAGGGATCGAATCCACAAGGACTATGAAATACCCAATAAATCCCAGTAAAAGTATTATGCTAAACAAAGTGTAATGTAATGAAATTGCAATGCGAGTAATTAAACGAAGTGTAAATCAATGGAGAAAAACGCTAGGCATAGGGAAATCTCAGGAATCTTCAGAACTGTGAATCAATTGAATTATCAGGATTATAATTAAGAACCGTTCTAGAACTCAAACACAATTGTAAAACCTACCAGCTTTCGCTGCGTAAACTATCTATCCCTGAATCTAGAATTCCAAATTCCTTTGCTAAATTCTAAGATCCAGACAAGCAGTAATGATCAGGTTCAATTTGTTCACAAAATCCCTAAATCAAATTCCTTTGCAGATAGGTATTTTGCTCACCTAAGATAGATCTAGCAATCAATTACACTTTCATGTCAATTGATAACCCTAAATCAGATTCTAGGTCGCGAATCCAGAATAAGCAATAAGTTCAATCCTAGATGAAGAACTCTAACAATTAACCCTAGTAATCTAATGATTCAACAATTCCTCAGAAACCCTTGAAAACTCATAGCCTAACAGGGAAACTACTCAGACATGGTGAAAGAAACAAACATCATGATATGAATAGAAATCATTCAATAATATAAGAGTAGAGAACAAGAGTATCAGAGATTAGAGAAAGATGATACAAGCTTGAGATAGAAAGAGAGTCTGCCGCTTGATAATCCCTAAAACTCTGATCTAAAACACAATATATAGCTAAAAACTCGTACAGGGACCAATGTTGAAATAATGGAAACTTCTGGACAAAATTGTAAATCTTCCAAAATCTCCGAAGTTGTCCGCCTGTGGTGTCGATCGACACACATGGCTGGTGTCGATCGACACCAAGTAATGTATGTCCTCAAAACATGATCCTTCTACGCAACTTCTTGGTCTTTGCTCCAAAATCTCCCATATTCTTCACATTAGTCCTAAATGCATACCTGAAGACAAAAGACTCTAATATACTCTAAAAACACCAAAAAGACTCGATTAAAGACTCTTATATCATGGTTAAAACCCATAAAAACCATGATATATCAATAAGCATGATAAACACAAAAGTAGAAGAAAAATTAAGAAAACTTCACTAGATGTGGTTAGATCATGAGATTAAAATCAAGAACTTGAGAGAGTTTTTCTCTGAGTTTAGAGAGAGGTTTAGAGAGCTAATATCAGAATAATGATTGCCTAAACAATGGCTGAGAATGAAAGTTAAAAAGAAAAATCGGATTTGAGTGAATGTCATTTTCTTGTGGGGTATGGGCGGCTGAGGTCAGATCGATCGATCTGGTCTTAGAACTATCGATCTGGGCCAGATCGATCGATCTTGATGTGCTCTGGTCGATCTTGATTCTTCACGCAAGTTTGCTTGAACTGGATCGATCGATCCCATCTTAGATCGATCGATATGATGGAGTCTACAGCAGTTTCAGCTTGCTGTCAGATTTACATGCCTTCGGTAAAATGTTCATAACTTTTGATTGCACCATGGGATTTACTTCAAACCACTTCCACATGAAAGCTAACTCAATTTCCTATGACTTTTGTAGAGAGTTCTGAAGCCTAATCGCAACGTAGTGCCTTCATATGAGTAGATCTTCCAGACCCTATGGATTGGTTCCGAAATATCATTTCTTGTATTTTCTTCCAAATGATCCCTCATCTAAACTCCAAGCCTCCAAGTCTTCTATTTACCTAAACTGACTCAAAACATATGCAAAAACCTATATATACAACCTAGGACTCTAAAATTCAAGTTAAAACAAAATGAGACTCAAATGCATGGAAAACTCTCAAAACTATACAAAGTGGGAATAAAAACCTATGAAAATATGCCTTAAAACATGCAAAATATGGTGTTATCAAATATATATATATATATATATATATATGTGTATATAGATATATAAACAATACATCAATATATTATCTCTCACACACAAACATCTAGTATAGTGTATATTAATTTATAAATGTTGTATAATGACAACTTGTATCATATGCATAATAATATCATAGAGGATAAACATAATGTTGATGCAAAACTTGAAGAACCAGCCAAAATCGCACGTGCATAAGTTGAGGTGACGGGTGATGATGATGCTCGATTTCAAAAATTCTTATCTTGACACATCTATTATATAAAGACTGAGTTAGTCTCACAAGAGATTGACACCTCAGCACCCTTCTCCATGACACATCATCATAATTTTTATTATTATTTTAATAATTTATGTTTTATAAGAAATTAATACATTATCACTCTTTTCTATGACACATTTAATCGTTTATTTATTATTTTAAAATTTTCAAAATTTAATTTGTTAAGTATTTCAAGAGTTAAAGTAAAAAGAATTTTTTTAAAAATCATATATATATTCTACCATTCTAAATTTATATGCTTTGTATTTATCGGTTAATAAAAACATATGTACTTTTTCTAAATACTCTAATCTACTATCGGTTCTCATCTATTAACGTAATTATAATATTTTTTTCGATAAGATGGACATGGAAATGAGAAAGCATACGTAGACTGGGTTATTAAAGTTTTGAAAAAAAAAATTATTATTTTTCATGGTTGATGTCATTTTCTAAAGGCATTGTGAATTATGATATTTTTACAATAAAATAACAAAAATATAGATATTCATTATATCATGTGTTAAGCCGTTTGTGAATTGTTATATTTTTATAATGATGTTAGAGGATAAATCGATTAATTCACAAGGACCCTATCTTCCAAAGAAACAAAATCAGACATGTATCATATCTATAATAATAAAAAAAAACACTATAACGAAGATATCATTTAAAAAAATATTACAGTTCATTTATATTTTCAGGACAAACATGTTAGGATATTTTTTCTAAAACAATTCCAATTTTTTTTAAACTTAAGTAATTTGAAATTTTTTTAAATAACATATTAAAATACAACAAAAAAATATAAAACTTATAATCAAAATAATATACATGTTATTTAAATTATTATATTAATTATAATTTAAAAATATATAATAAAATACATCCGCGTGTCCACGCGGGTATCACCTAGTACTAATCAAAGATTGGGATGCTAATATTGAACTCAAAATGCATTAATTGAACACTTGTGATCCGAGTATACTAATTTTGAGGATTAGTAAAATGTAATTTACCTTCTATCATTTTTAATTTACTCATTTTAATACTATCTTAATTATTTAAATAATTAGAGGAATAGTAATTTATTATCAAGTGTATTAAATAGTAAAGATAATTTTTAGTTTAATATTATAATAATAGAAAATATTCATTTTCATAGTATAATAATAGAAAATATTATTTTAGTGTGGTATTGATGTTGTGGTTGGAGAAGAAAAAAGTTGTTGTGTTAAAATTACAATAATATAACATAATTTTGACACCAAAATGATTTCATGCATTTGTAGCTATTCAAATATTCAATGCACAATGTTGGAGTAAGAAAAATAAAAACTTGCTTCACAGCAAATGTCATTGTAAAAAATTTAATTTCATATCTTTATTGCAGATTTCTAAACAATATTTTTTTTGATAATGTTCTTATTCTAAACAAATTTTCATTTTTATCTATATTATTTTACTTTCTGATATAAGGAAACAATCTTATTTATATAATAATATTTTTTTGACAAAAATTTATATAATAATTAAGATTGCAATAAACATTTAAAGATTTGCTTTCTATGTAACAAAACTCTAAAACAACCCAAATTTTTTTAAAAAAATGAAGACACTATAAAAATAAAACAAAGTAAGTGCATGTATTAGACAGTAACGTGATTTCACTTTTTGTTCAGTAGAGAAAACAAAAAATCTTATAACATAGCTCAAATTTTGATACCTAAATTATTCCAACTACCCAAAAATGCTCTCTGCCTTCTAAAAAAAAACAGCTTGAGAATCGTATTCCTCAAAATCCACAAAAGCTGAAACGGTTATGCAAAACATTGAACCAAAAAAAAAAAAAAAAAAAAAAAAAAAAAAAAAAAACTGACCAACAAAAATCACTCAACGTGGATAATCTCCGATGAACTTAAAAAAAACAAATATATTTAACAAAATTAAAATTACCAAATATGTATAATCTCCTATAAACAAAAAAAATGTGATGATTTAGTAATAACAGAAAAGATTATTTTATTTATGTACGGGATACAATCCACATTAGTATGAAAAAATATTCTTTAAATAAAAATAGATTAAAAACTGGTTTTAAATACTGAGAAATATTATAAACCAAAAATCTAGAACTTTTACTGTTTATGAACAATAAAAAAGACAAAACAAATAAAATTTTTAAAAATGACCACAAAAATCACCAAATGTGTATAATCTCCAATGAACAAAATAAATGAAAATAAAATAAAATAAAAAACAATAAAACTAACCAACAAAAAAGACGGAATGTGTATAAACTCCGAAACCGACCCAAAAATCCAAATCATCAAATCTCACTTTCCGTGTCACTCTCTTCCTCTCCCACGTTTCTTTCTCTTCTTCTTCTTCTTCTTCTTCCCCCTTTATGGGTTTTATAACTTCCTCTTCTTCTTCTTCCTCCATTTTCACATTTCATCATCTCTCAATTTCTCAATGAAGCTCTACGTTTACGTTTTACAAGCCAAAGATTTACCAGTGAAAGAAACGTTCGTTAAGCTTAACGTTGGGAAACACAACAAGTCGAAAACGAGAGTTTTGAGAGATACTTCGAATCCGATCTGGAATGAGGAATTCGTTTTCCGAATCGATGATGATGATGATGATGATGATGATGTTGTTGTATCGGTTGTTTATCATGAGAATGATCATCACTTTGGACTAATTGGTAAAGTTAAGATTCCGCTTTCTTCTATTGCTGCTGAAGAGAATCAAACTTTGTTGCCGACTTGGTTCGTTATTGATAAGCTTACTGATGGCAAGTTCGTTAACATCGAATGTGGTTAGTATAATCTCATTAATTCGTGTTTTTTAACTTTGTTTTTTGATTATGAATTAATTAATTAAGCGTTGATTATATTAGGTGAGGCAATTAGTAATATGACTTGAGAATGGGTTTGATTTTGAGATTTCTTTGAATGCTTTGTGTGAAATAATTGGTGTAACATTAGTTGATTATTGTGAAATTGTGTGTTTATGGTAGTAGGTGAGAATTTAAGTACTATATAGCTTGAGATTATACATGAGAATGTGTTTGATTTTGAGATTTCTTTGAATGCTTTGTGTGATATAATTGGTGTAACATTAGTTGATTACTGTGAAATGGTGTTTTATGGTGTAGTAGGTGAGTATTTAAGCAGTATATAGCTTGAGATTATACATGAGAATGTGTTTGAGTTTGAGATTTCTTTGAAATGGTTTGTGTGAAATAA
Organism: Barbarea vulgaris; assembly: GCA_963667165.1. Taxonomy (NCBI): domain Eukaryota; kingdom Viridiplantae; phylum Streptophyta; class Magnoliopsida; order Brassicales; family Brassicaceae; genus Barbarea; species Barbarea vulgaris. The sequence goes on along the minus strand of OY763894.1, from coordinate 8,990,682 downwards.
TTGGTGTAACATTTAGTTGATTATGTGAAATTGTGTGTTTATGGTAGTAGGTGAGAATTTAAGTACTGTATAGCTTGAGATTATACATGAGAATGTGTTTGATTTTGAGATTTCTTTGAATGATTTTGTGTTAAGATTAGTGGCTTACCATTAGCGATAACTCTCTTCTTTTTTTTTTTTTTTTCTATTATTTGTTTGTGTTTAAAGATAGTATTTAGATGTCTGGATTGGGTTTGTTTATGAGGATGAACTTTTATGAAATGTTTCACAGCTTTCTCTGAAACAAATGAGGTGTACAAGAATCATCAAAAAATCTTTAGAGTTTGATATCTTTCCCTTAATGGCATTGGGTTCTCTGTATCTGTATATGCATATCTTGACTTTGGAATTTACCTTTTTTCTTGTTTCATAGGGAAAATTCTTCTCAGTTTGTCTTTGCAAGGGAAGTATGAAAGTATCTCAGGTGAAAAAGCCATCAATGATAAGCAGGATATTAACTTGGAAGGTGTGAAAGAAGGCGAAGGATCGGGTAAAGATCTTGTTTCATCTAAAGAAGGGAAAAGGCGTAAACACCATGATGGGAAGCACATAATGAAGAATTTTGTTAACCAGATTGACAAGCTTTTTCATAAGAAAGAAGAAATCTCTAAAAGACTCCATGACGATTTGTCAGGAGGACAAAGCGTAACGTCAAACCATGAGGATGCCTCAGATAACAAATCGTCTTCCTCTGCTACTTGTACTGGCTTTGAGGAAGGTCTTGAGTTGATGCAGTCTAGCGACAGCGAAAAAGAAGAAATGCCTGAGAATCTTCTAGGTGGAGTTCTTCTAGATCAGAGTTATTTAGTCTCACCCTGTGATCTTAACAAATTTCTTTTCGTGCCAAGTTCGCAATTTAGGAAAGAATTGGCTGAACTTCAAGGTTTATCAGATGTACAGGAAGGGCCCTGGACAATGATACAAGAAGATACTCCTCGTCTAATGCGGGTTGTTACATACATGAGAGCTGCAACAAAGATGGTAAAAGCAGTAAAAGCTACAGAGACTCAAGTTTATCGGAAAGCGAGTGGGAAGCAATATGTTGTTTTTGTTAGTGTAAGCACACCAGATGTTCCTTATGGGAATACCTTTAAAATAGAGTTGCTATACAAGATACTACCTGGAACAGAGCCAAATGCGGCTGGGGAAACTTCTCGACTGATCATATCATGGGGGATTCAATTTCATCAAAGTACTATAATGAAAAGTATGATTGAAGGAGGTGCTAGGCAAGGTCTGAAAGAGAGCTTCGAACAATTTGCTGATCTCTTGGCTAAGACTTACAAAACTCTTGATGCGGCTGTTGTATTAGACAAGGAGCAAGTTATAGCTACAGTGCAGTCAGAGCAAAAGACTGATTTCAAATCAGCTTTTCTATACTTTTGGAGTTCCTCTGTGATCTGTGCTGTTCTTTTGTCTGTATATGTTATTGTGCATATACTGCACTCTGAACCCAGCAAGATCCAAGGGTTTGAATTCTATGGGCTTGATTTGCCTGATAGTTTTGGAGAGCTATTCAGTAGTGGAATACTAGTTCTTCTTCTTGAGCGTGCTTATATGATGACTCTGCACTTTATACAAGCTAGAATGCATCGAGGTAGAGATCATGGAGTCAAAGCAAATGGTAAGGGATGGATTCTGACGATAGCTTTAATTAAGGGCACAAATTTGGGTTCAGTGGAAGCAACAGAGCTCTTTGATCCTTATGTTGTTTTCACTTGCAATGGGAAAATTAAAACAAGCTCTGTCAAACTTCAAGCTCAAGATCCTCAGTGGAATGGTAAATCAAACTTTTTCTCTTATTTATTGTTAGTGTAAATCCTGTGCTTTTTTTTTTCTTTTCTACTTTATCGCCATGGTACCACTAAATAATATATGGTGTGGTTATGGCAGAGGTAATAGAGTTTGATGCAATGGAGGAACCACCATCAGTATTAGATGTGGAGGTCTTTGATTTTGATGGTCCATTTGACCAGGGTGCCTCGCTTGGGCACGCAGAGATCAATTTCTTGAAACATACAGCTGATGAACTTGCGGACTTGTCTGTTCCTTTAGTTGGTCATCATGCTCAAGCTTCTCAGTCGAAGTTACAATTAAGAATTTTTCTGGAAAACAAAAATGGGGTTGAAACAATGAAGGATTACTTGAGTAAAGTGGAAAAGGAAGTCGGCAAGAAGGTAAAACATGTGCATCTAACTATAGTGAAGTATTATTACTTGACCAGTCTTTCCGCCTCGGAGTGGTTTCTTGAAGAATCCTTCATTATTTTCATTTACAACCCAAATGTCTAATATGTTTTGTATTTGTGTTCACAGTTGAACATTCGATCACCACAGAAGAACTCGGCTTTTCAGAAACTCTTTAATTTGCCTCATGAAGAGTTTCTTCTCAAAGAATATACATGTTACTTGAAGCGAAAACTTCCTGTACAGGTTTGCTTCAGTTTTCTTATCCACTGGCTGATTTATGTGGGTTGTAGTGATACGAGAATAGAGAACACTCGTCATAAATGAATCGAAACGGATATTCTAATCTGAGATATGTTTGCTATTAATGTTGACAGGGGAAGCTGTTTCTTTCTGCTAGAATTGTGGCGTTCTACTCAAATGTATTTGGACACAAGACAAAGTTTTACTTCCTCTGGGAAGATATCGATGACATTCAAATGCTTCCGCCAACTTTTGCTTCCTTAGGAAGCCCTTTACTACTCATAATTCTGAAAAAGAGCCGAGGTCTTGATGCAAAGCATGGAGCTAAATCTCAAGATGATGAAGGAAGACTTTGGTTCTATTTCCAATCATTTGTGTCATTTGATGCAACCAGCAGGTACTTAACCAAAAACCCTAAGCGATGAGTTTATGTTTTGTTAATATATTGAATTTGAATTATCCATGAAAATGGCAGAACAATCATGGCATTGTGGAAAACGCGGACGTTAAGCATAGATCATAGAGCACAAATAGCAGCAGATGAAATGGATGTGTCAGATCCCTTCCTTATGCCTGAAGAAGTTGCAGTTGTTTCAGATACAGATGGATTAAAGATGCTGAAACTGTACTCGTGTGATCTACCTGGCGATGTACATCTTGACTTTCACTCCTCCTTATTGTTCGGTTTAAAGATTGGTGTTTACGGTATTTGATTTCAAAATCTCTTCTGTTACAGGTAGAGTTTGTAATGAGGATCTTTGGTGGAGGTGAACTCGAGCGTAAGATCATGGAGAAATCTGGATGTTTGAATTACGCGAGCACAACATGGGAATCTAAAGAACCGGGCGTTTACGAAAGACGGCTTTCGTACAAGTACAATCACTATGTGTCTGTGTTTGGAGGCGGCGTCACCTGCGCACAACAGAAATCTCCAGCTCCAGATAATGAAGGATGGATCTTGAATGAGATTGTAGCTCTTCATGATGTTCCATTCGGAGACCATTTTCGCGTAAGTCTACGTTTCTTCTTCCTCTTTCTTTTATATAATAGAGTCCGATGTTGAAATAGTTTTGATGTTGATGATGGTGTAGGTTCATCTAAGGTATGAGATGAAAAAAGCAGGAGTTGATTGTAAAACATGTAAGTGTGAAGTGTATTTGAAGATCAGGTGGCTTAAAACTATAAAGTTTGAGCAGAGAATTAGCAAAAGTATAATGGAGAAATTTAGGAATCGATTGAAGGTTATATTTGATTTGTTTCAGAAAGAATCTGTTGCAAATTCATCTTTGACACTTCTTTGATTAATAAAAAAACTACACTTTGTTTTAAATTTTGACTCCTATTTGTTTGTTAATATTTTAACTATACTCCAAGATTTTTTGCTTAGCTACACAATAACACCAGTATTATTAATTACTTCTTGCAAACTTTGGTGTTCGAATCGCTTCAGTGAAAGTTAGATTCATCTTGTGAAACTAGAAACCAAGTTGATCATCTGTTCTGAACCTGTTACAGTAAACTTTTCAAATAAGTTATATTAAATTCCATTACAATCATTTTTCGAAAAAGAAAAGTTCCATTACCAATTTATTTTAAGAATAGAAATATAAGAGCCATTCACTTCTCAGTTATCTTCTTTAATATATATGACGCATAGTAATAATCTATTTTTTGGAAGATTTTGTAAATTATAAATCTTGATTTTGTTATTAATGAAATTGTTTGTGTGTAGGAAAAGAAAGAAAGAAGAGCTATTTGCTCTAACTATGGTATACTCCGTATTTTACAAATATTTAAACTAAAATATAAATTGACTTAAATTTTTCTTGGGAAACAATGGGTTTTTGTATTGGAAAGACACAAATTTAACAAAGGTTTCCGTGAATTTGCTATATAAGATATGGTAGATGTTTATTTATAAAATGACATGGTCGCAAAATCGTAAATAACATGATGTAATATCTTGTATGTAATGTCACCGAATAAATAATATGCTATTTAACCGCAGATAAATTTTAAGCTACTTATTTTTACAACCACAAATTTTATTTATTTGCATATGTAATAATTTATTTTATTTATCCGCACCTATTTATTTTATGCTATTTAACCGCATACAGATAATATGCTATTTAACCGCATACAAATTTTATGCTATATTATATATATATATGGATTATTAGGAGGTTCTGGAGCTAAACTCGTAGTTCTTCACATTCGAAATCATAACATGTACGTAATATTAGTCGAATAATTTTTCAGTCGAATAAAAGACACTTGGTCACAAGGATGATACTCCTTCTCTGTCACAAAAATTGATTTTGTGAGGTATTATTTTTGTATAAAAAGATTGATTTTATGTAATAAATTTAAGGCATTTATATTTTCAATATCAATTAATTACTTAATATTTTTAATATTTAATATAGTTATAGTTATTAAAAAAATAGAATAAAAAACAACTTGAAATTAACTTTTTACTATTTTCGAAGAACATTTATTATTTTTCTTAATCTTGCTGAAATCCTCAGAAAATTATTTGTGATACAGAGGGAGTATTAAATTAGCTTGTTTACGATTTTGTCGCTGCATCATTTTTAACATTTATACTTTGTAAAGTTTTGTCACCGAAACAAAAAGTCAAAAATACAAGAATTTCTACATATGTAGATAAAGAGTGATTATTTCAGCGTCGACAAAAGGATATATGCATATATCTAATAAAATTTAACTCACCAAAAAAAGAAAGAATATCTAATAAAATTTCCGATATTACTATTTATTCATGTGTCAGCTATGAGCTACCAACCAACTAGCTACAAATCGGTTACTACCTGAAGAAAATAAAATTATTGTTCAAAAGAATATAGGCAATATCAATATGGTGTAATAACTGAAACAAAAATTGTTGAAATAACTATTGACTCAATTAATAAGGTCAAATCAATCTTTGGCAAATCATACACATCCCAAACTGATCTAGCAGCCGAACATACACTGCTCCTAAGTTTTTGCCCCGAGATTAGGAATCCTTATCTTCCACCATTCCCATGTCTCTGTCTGTTCAATGTCTTAACCCATCTTTTTTTTTTTTAATTTAAATTCTTATTTTATAATAAACATTAGACACCCAATGCCTTTATGTGTCTCCTACTTCAAACCACCTTCATGAATCATTTCATAAACACAACCCATAAATCTCAACCTCCCCCCATGTGCCTTCACATGCATTCCAATGAAAACACCACTTAAAATTTAATTTAATTTCAATATTAATTCCATTGAGATTTGTTGTTAACATAAAAACTTAAACACCCACTTTTGACTTTACATTCACAAAAAGCTATGGATCTTCGAAAAAACAAAGCAACTACTACTATTACTATCTCATGTCTTCTCTTCGTTTCTTCATTCTATACAATCACCACCGCGAAATCAGTCACTAATCCGCTTTCGTATCAGCTTCTTCTGTTCACCGCCTTTGTTCTCGCTGCGGCCTTGTCGCTTTTGATTCTTGTTGCTGCAGCACGAGCCACCATGGTGGCGTGGATAACGGTGCTTGTCTTGCTGGCCTTCTCGGGTACACGCCGTCGTGTTCTTGCGCGGAGAGGGAAGACGATCACGGCGGATGTGGCGATGTGCTTAGTCAGGATTCTGATAAGAGAGGCAGATCCTCGCGGTTAGTCTCATGGCCGTTGTTCGTTGTTAAGATAGTATGTAATATCACTTTTGTAAATAATATAAAATGTCTTTTTTTTGTGAATGATTTTCCCTTTTTGTATTTATTTATTTGGAATCAAATTTTAATTTCAAATATATATATTGAGTGCTTTAAATGTTTATTAAATTTTGTTACAGTTATAAAATAATATATTTTTAGTTATAAAAAAAAATTTCAGTCCTTTTAACATCTCTAATTTCCCATAATCATGTTTTAGATATTCCGATTTAAAAAATAAATCTCCGTATCAAAGGGGAATCAAATCCGGGACACAAAAAAAAAAAACCAATTCCTTTGTGCTATTATTAAACCTAGACCGTATTATTTCAGTTCTTTTATAGTTAAAAAAACTTAGCTACGGCCTAGGTTTAATAATATTAGATCCAAGTTATTTTAAAAACTATAAATTAATAACAAACGAAGTTTCAATCTAATATTATTAGTCGATGGACTCGTTTTAAACTTTTACCGGTAGTCATATATATTTTGGAATAACATTGTTTTTTTTTTTTGGCTTGGTTAATGGAATAAGTAAAAATATAATTAGAATAATAAAGAACATGAAATTGAACGTAGTTCAAACTCACCTGCAGAAGACTCTTCTTATCTTCTTTCCGTTACTTAGAATGAATTACTTTCCTATTAAAAATTTGTGGAATTGCATTAAACAATGGTATCACTCTGACTGCGTAATTGCATATTTGCATAATAAAAATTTGCAGATTAAAAAGCTGTAGAATAAAAATTTGCATAATCAAAATTTTGTGTGATTGGATATCATGCATAATGAAATAAATCACTAAATACATGCTTATTTGCATAATGACTTTTTACTTGTATTTTTTTAGGCAAAAAACAAATCTTGCGTTTTTGCCTAATTGTCTATTATTAGGCAATTTTTTGTGATTGGTAAAATACTTGCATAATCGCATTAGAAAACGCAATTAGGCGATTATGCATGTTACCAATCAGAAAAATGGTTCTCCAATAAGCTTCAATCGTAGTCTTATCCAACCAACCGTACTTTTTCTAAAAATAAATTAGAAAAATTATTAAAATAATACCACATCAGCCTTATTTCTGGTTTTTTTTAAATAAAAATATTTACGACTTTGCCATTAATAACATAAAAATCTACGATATAAATCTGCGGTTCTACCTTGTAGAAGATCTTTTGGTACGGTAAATTTAAAGTTGTGTTGCAGATTTATTTCGTAGATTTGTTTTGTACTGTAGATTTATATTTTGTAATTGTAGTAGATTTTTAAAATCATCGTAAACATTTTTATCACCGTAGATAAACTCAAAATAGAAGCTGTAGATTTTATCATTTTCCAAAAATATTATAATTTATACGGCAGATTTTATATTTTCCCGTAGATTTTGCAGATTTTTTTTCAAATCTTAGATTTTGTAATTTAGTTATAGCAATGTTTTGTTTGCCATCATAGTGACCGTAGATTTTTGTACCAAAGTTTAATTACTAGATTAATGTTTTAGTTATCGCAGATTTTTTCACGTTATAGCAGATTTACTAGTCCTTGAAAACGTCAAAGATTAGACACAATTCCCTTTACCGCAGACAAATATCTGACTAGAATAGTATTTTTAATGTCTGTATACTTATTGTGCTAGATTTGTTTTAGCGATGTTACTGAAGATTTTCTACCGTAGATTATTTTAAATGAGATTGCAGATTTTCTCAAATATTTTACATAACTAATGATGAAAATTGGAGAATTTTTTTCCAAAATCATAACTTCAACCACGAAAAATTTAGGATTTTTGCAGCCTCCTTCTTCTTCTTCCATAAACATTCTTTCAGTTTTCAACCGTCATCTCTCAGTAACTCTTTATACTAATATTTCATCACAATTTTTTCTATTTGATTAACATCTATCTCATCCTCTATATGATTATCTCCTTCAAGAACTATTCAATGGAGCGGATAATCTTTGTATATGGAAAATAGATCTGTGGAGATTGAACTAGGTCGTGTGTTTTGTTTCTTAAATTCTGATTTTTGTTAATTATTTTAGTTTTTAAATTTAATTGTTTTTGTTAGGGTGGGAAAATTTGGTCTTTTAACAAAAGATTAGTATTACTCTAGTAAACATTTTTTGGAGTATTAGTTTAGTTATTAACTTAAAAAGTAGTATTATTCTAGGCAAATTTCAAATTTTTTCTTTTTTTTTTTATATCAAAATATATATAAAAAATCATTTCTTCTATTCCCTTCTTTTTTTTTACTAGATTTACACTCCCACATATTGCACAGAATTTAACTTTAAATTATTCACATTACAAATTGTTGAATATAAATATAATTTAAACAGAAAAAAAATCTATCAAACAATATACTGTCAATTTTTTTTGGAAATGTAATGACGCGCTAGACGTCCGCTACATCCCATGTTTTAAATTTTGTTAGACGCTAGTCGGGCGGCAGTAGTGGGCCTAACGCCTAACCGATAAATCGGGATTTGATCGGGGATTAGGTTTATGTAATTTATATATATATATATATATATATATATATATATATATATATATATAATGGATTTATATAATAAAGTAATGTTTTTTTTCTGAAAAACTCTAAGACGCTGACATGTGTCACTTACAACCCATTTTCTAACTCTTTCTGAAACGCTGACACGTGTCAGCTACAACCTCTTTTCTAACTTTTCTTAATTTCTTATTTTTTCTAACTCAACCCAAAAAACCAAATTTAAAATTCCTATCTTCTTAAATATTTTTTTATCTTATACTAACTAAAAGCAAAAAAAATATCAAGCCATTATTCTTAAATATTTTTAACTAACTAACTATTTTTATTATAAAATTTAATTGTAAATATCTTTTAAATCTTTGGCAAAGACATGTGAAGTTTTTTCTGGTATTATTAACGTCCATTGGTGACAATGCATAATTATTCTTGGCAAAATGATCAAATCTGTAAGTACATAATCATATTTTTTTCTGGTGTTATTAACGTCCATTAGTGACAATGGATAATTATTCTCGACAGAATGATCAAATCCATAAATACCTACTCATGTTATCCTTAATTGGTGTATTTCTATTTGTTTTATCTTTATTTTTTTTTTAGTAGGCAAGAAAGACAAAGAAGGACAATATGTTGATGAAGTGCAGGACACGGAGAGAAATTATAATATTATTATTACTAAAATATTATTTAGAATAAAATATTGTTTCTTATATCAAAAAAGATTAATTATTTTTTCATTTTTTCTTAATCTCTTACTTTCTTGATAAAATATTTTTAATTTATATCTTTTCATATTAAACTCATAAAAACAATTGAAGAAAAATTAAATAAGTATATATTTTTATACTACCTATATAATTAAAATCCACCATTAGGTTGACTCGAATATATGTAACATTATTTGAAAATATGTAATGATAGATATAATGATAGAGCTATTATCATTGGCATCACTGTTTGATGCTAGTATATTAGCTACCCAATGAAATCTACCATTGAATTAATTCAGACATCTACTCAATTAGTTCATTAAATACACATATTTAAAATAATTATAATAAAAATAAAAATAAAGTAAATCTACTTCTATATAATTTAAATTTTTTACATTTCTTTGACTACACACTAAAACTATTAATTCCTAATATAAGTGATTTGTGTAGTTCTGAAAACATATTTTTTAATTCATTAGTGAAAGCTTTTATTTTCATCATTTTTTGGGTCAAATTATTTTATGATAAAAATTAAATTAAAATTAAAATTTAGAGATGAACTATTTAACTACAAAAGAAAAATCTACACAATTTGATCGCTAATTTTCATCGTTTACCTTATTTTTTTAAGTTGGTTTCCTTCAAACAAGTATTTAGTTTTTGAAAATATATAAATTACTTACTATAAATAACTTAATTAGGTAATATAAAATATTTACATAATCAATTTAAATTAAAATTAACTAAACATATTTCAATATATATTTAGTTATAAAATATTACATATTTTATTATATTAATTTCAAACTCATGTAATGCATGAGACATTCCCTAGTATATATATATGATACAATTTTTCAGTTTAACCTGATGGTCTGATTGTTCTCAATATCTAAAATGGTGATATCTCCAAAAATCGATTAGTTTTCCAAAAGAAGTTAGAAATATTGAGAAACCTGCTTATAGTATTAAAACATTCACGGAAATTTTATTGAGAAATTCCCTCAAATAGCACCAAATAATATTTTTGTTCCATAATTAGCACACATTTTTATTTAGGACAAAAATAGCATTTTATAAAGTTTATAATTTAATTTTTGGGCAATTCTCAAAAATAGCACAAAATGAAGTTTTTGTGACATTTTTAGCTCATATTTTTATTTAAGACACAATTAGCATTTTTATTAAAGGGTAATCCTAACTTCATATTTTTAAGGTTTAGGATTTAGGGTTTAGGGTTTAGAAAACCCTAAACCCTAAGCCCTAAACCCTAAATTGTACCCCCTACCCCTAAAAACTATACCCTAAATTCTAATATAGTCAACCCAAACCAAAAAATTAAATTATGAACTTCATAAAATGCTATTTTTGTACTAAATAAAAATGTGAGCTATTTTTGGAACAAAAACTTGTTTTGGTGCTATTTGAGGGAATTTCTCTTAATTTTTTTTGTTTGGTTTAACTATATTAGTATTTAGGAGGTACGGAGTAAGATTTAGGGTTTAGGCCTTAAGATTTAGGGTTTTCTAAACTCTAAACCCTAAATCCTAAACTCTAAAAATGTGAGGTTAGGACTATCCTTAAATAAAAATGCTATTTGTGTCATAAATAAAAATATGTGCTAAATATGTCACAAAACTATATTTTATGCTACTTTTGAGAATTGCTCAATTTTATTCATATTTTCTTTTATCGTTTTTTCTTATGAAAAAAAAAATGATGTTCTAAACGTAGTAAATCTTTCGTCTTGTTTTTGGATCAAGCGATTACAACTATAGATAGTTTATCATACATTGGAATATTGGATATATAATACACGGTCAATGCCATATACTGTATGTAGGGGTGTCAAAATGGGTAATGGGTAATGATTTTTTTTCAATCTTATCTCAATCCACCAACCCTAATAGGTTGAAAATTTTGACCCTAATGGGTTAATGGGTCAAATGAGTTAATGGGTAAATGGTTAAATGGGTTGAATGGGTTAGGTTGTGATGAGTTGATGAGTTACCCATTTAACCATTAATTTTAACCATTTAGAAACCATTTAAATAAGTTAACCAATTTTCAATCTAATTTAATTCAATTGAACCAAACCAATTTTAACCATCTCTCAATTTTCCCACCAAATATACAAATCAATAATTTTCCCACAAAACACGCAAATCAATAATTTTCCCGCCAAAAACGGATCCGTAATTTTCCTGCCAAAAATGGATCCGTAATTTTCCCGCCAAAAAACGGATCCGTAATTTTCCCGCCAAAAACGGATCCGTAATTTTTTCGCCAAAGACGGATCCCCAATTTTCCCGCCAAAAACGGATCCGTAATTTTCCCGCCAAAAAATGGATCCGTAATTTTCCCGCCAAAAAAACGGATCCGTAATTTTCCCGGCAAAAACGGATCCACAATTTTCCAGCCAAAAACGGATCCGTAATTTTTCTGCCAAAAAAAAGATCCGTAATTTTCCCGCCAAAAAATAGATCCGTAATTTTCCTGCCAAAAAAACGGATCCGTAATTTTTCCGCCAAAAAACGGATCCGTAATTTTCCCGCCAAAACGGATCCGTAATTTTCCCGCCAAAAAACGGATCCGTAATTTTCCCGCCAAAAACGGATCCGCAATTTTCCCGCCAAAAAATGGATCCATAATTTTCCCGCCAAAAACGGATCCGCAATTTTCCCGCCAAAAACGGATCAGCAATTTTCCCGCCCAAAACCGATCCGTAATTTTCCCATTATGGTAGTGATGATGATGATGGTAGTGATGATGTTGATGGTGATGATGATAATGATGATGGTGATGATGATGATGATGATGATGACGATGATGATGATGATGATGGTAGTGATGGTGATGATGATAATGATGATGGTGATGATGATAATGATGATGATGATGATGATGATGACGATGATGATGATGGTAGTGATGATGTTGATGGTGATGATGATAATGATGATGGTGATGATGATGATGATGAAGGTGATGATGATGATGATGATGAAGATGATGATGATGATGATGATGATGATGATGATGATGATGGTGATGATGATGATGATGATGGTGATGGTGATGATGATAATGATGATGATGATGATGATGATGATGATGATGATGATGATGATGATGATGATGATGATGATGATGATGATGATGATGATGATTATCATTTTTTATTAGTTAAATTTATAGTAATTAATTAAATTAATTAAATTAAATTAAATTAAATTAAATTAAATTAAATTAAATTAAATTAAATTAAATTAAATTAAATTAAATTAAATTAAATTAAATTAAATTAAATTAAATTAAATTAAATTAAATTAAATTAAATTAAATTAAATTAATTAAATTAAATTAAATTAAATTAAATTAAATTAAATTAAATTAATTAAATTAATTGAATTAAATAATTTATTTATTTAAATGGGTTGACCCATTTAACCATTAACTCATGAAATTAAATGGGTAATGGGTTGACCCATCCCATTTACTTAAATGGGATGGGTCAACCCATTACCCATTTAACTCTAAGCTCAATGAGTTAATGGGTTGGGTCAACCCAATCAAACCATTTTGACACCCCTAACTGTATGCATAAACTATTATTATGACTCTATCTTTTCATATTTACCATTTTTTCCACTCTGCAGTAACTATGTTGCTTTATTAAAAAGGAGATCAACTACAATTATTTGAACAAAGAAAACGCAAATGAAATAAATAGAGAAATGGTTGAAATTACATTATACAAATTAGCTAAAAAAATTAAACAAATGGTTATATGTCCTGCCATACACTATCAGATTGTTAGGTATGTATACAAATCCTCCATTAATCACATAGGTTTCATAGTTTAAGCGACTGTTTTCTATAAGGCCAAAATGTTCAGAATAAAATTTTCTGTTGCGTTCTTAGTGAGGATCATATATATAATGGGAGAGTTCTCTCTCCATATAGGATGTCCACATCAGCATTAATGTGGACCCTACAAATAATCAATTCAAACAATTAATTTTAAGATAAAATTTATTTAAACACTTATTTTTAATTTTATATATTTTATTTAAAGTAATATGTATAAGTATTTGAAAAACATAAATATTATGGTCTGAAGAAAAATAAAAGTAATAAATAAATTATTCTAAAATATACAACTAAAAATAATAAATAAATTATTCTAAAATATACAACTAAAAGTAAAATAAAAGTTATTTAATTTTATATATTTCATGTAAAGTGATATGTATAAGTATTTGAAAACATAAATAATATGGATTGAATAAAAATAAGAGCAATAAATAAATTATTATAAAATCTATATCTACTAAATCAGCAGTCACTTTCTCAATAACTGCAACTTTCTCCTTTCGACACGTCAGTTTTTGATGACATGTCAACACCAGAAAATTTCACAATATAATTTTTTTAGGTAAATAATTTCAACAATTATTTTTACTATCTTTTTCAGAGAAAAAAAAGGAAACGCAATATCTTTTTTTACTTTTTTTTCTCACCCACAATTTTTTTCAAAAACTGCAACATTCTCTAATTGATACGTATACTTTTTGTGAGGTGTCAACACTATAATTATTGATAATTTATTTTTTTACTTTTAAAATTAATATTTAATTATGAAAAAGAAGTGATTAATTAATTGTTCCTATTTTTAAGGAAAACATCTTCGCAAATCTCTTATTTAGTTATTTTTTCAATAATCACATTTTTCTAAAATTCTTTTCACGTTTTTTCTCTACAATTTTCATGGAACTGTCTTTTTTCTTTTTTTGAATTAGTACTAAAAACTATTTTCTTTCTCCAGATGCAGACTCATTTCTTCTTCTCACTCTGCCCTCACGTCACTTTCACAAGAATTTAATTTTATTTTTTTTGAGATTTTGGATTGCAATTACTTTGAACTTTTATGGCGATCATATTGCTCATTTGCTCAAGTTCATTCAAAAGTTACCAGGTTAACAATCAAAACGTTATCTAATACTAATTATATCCTTTCTTTGCCATCTTTTATTTAAAAAAAAAAACATGATCCAAAGTCAAAATTATCTCTTAATTATTTTATTTTTAGTGCAGATCAGAGAATACGCAAAACCTAAACAGCAAAGCAAGTGTCCTCATGATTGGTGTAGTCAATTTTCCTGTGAGTTAATTTTTATAATTTTAAGCATTTATAAACATTTTTATTATAATAAAAATAGCTGCATATCCCACAAATATTAAAACTAATCTCAAATTATATTAACAACTAATATGCCCCTGCATAGCAGGGGCCATAATGCTAGTATACAACTAAAATAAAATTAGAGTTAGTAATAGTAAATGCAAGCTATAAGAGGTTTTTTTGATAATAAGAAGATTATTCATGTTTCAAAAAAACACACCTACTAGATTTTTTAAAGAATTGATATGAGTGTTAAAATATCAGTGTTATTGAGATAGCAGTGATTAATTTATTAAGATAACTAAAAGATTTCCAAAATAAGTTCTTAAAAATATTTAGATTATTTGACTATAAAATTTTTATTTATTAAGTTAAAAGAATATGAAGAATAAAGAAAGTGAATTGATGTGTATATTAAAATATTAGATTATAGTATTGTTTAATTTAAAAAAATGACAGAAAATTTATGTAGAGTATTTGTAATTTATGTATTTGTATTTATTATATAAATAGTAATAATCTATTTTTTTATTATAAAATGATAGTATATAACCTTATATATACTCCCTCCGTTTCATAATAATTGTCGTTTTAGAAGTTAAAATTCGTTTCATAATACTTGTCGTTTTGTGTTTCCAATGCAAATGTTTGGTAAAAAATTCAATTTTATCCCTATTGATTTAATGTTTGACCAATCAAATAAAACCAAATAAACATTAACTAGGGTTAAAATAGAAAATTTAAATGTTTTCTTAATATGTGTGAAACAACCTTAAACGACAACTAATTTGAAACGAAGGGAGTATATATGTTCATTAGATTTGTACGATATTCTAAAACTGAAATTCCGCGCATCGCGCGGGTATTTAATCTAGTAATAATAATTATATGCAATTAACGGAATTTTGTATGGAAGATTCCAGTCAATACATCATCTTTTTTTTTATTTTGTTGTCCATCCTCATTATCGCTACGACTAAATGGAACTATCTTGCTGCTACAATTTTTTTTTATAATTGTTTTCACTTTTAAGCTCTATTAGCTTTTCAAATGAAGTAAGAAATATTGAGTAACATGCTCGTAGTACTATTGTTGGAATACAAACCAACGTCCCACATCGAAAGATTACATAATAACATATCTAATATATAAGTTAAGTCAAACTTCAAGTAGTATGAGGTCTTTTGGGAAGGAGCCCAATAACAAATCCGTGCGGGCTTGGCCACTTGGCCCAAAGCGGACAATATCATATTAATGGAGAGTTGAGTTAGGCTTGCAAAAGCCCAACAATTGGTAGCAGAGCCTAGGTCGAAAAAGATGAACCTAGAGAAGTGGGTGTGGGCTGCATTATCGGTGTGGAAATAGCCTCCTTCAATGTGACACGATTAGAAGAATACCTCAAGAGAATCTCCTGAATAAGGGATGCCGGTGTCTGGGTGCTAAGGTTCGTGGTACTTGGTTTGAAGTGAGGATTGTTGGAAAATAAACCAACGTCCCACATCGGAGGATTATATAATAACATATCTAATATATAAGTCAAGTCAAACTCCAATTAGTATGAGGCGTTTTGGGAAGGAGCCAAATAACAAATCCGTGCGGGCTTGGCCACTTGGCCCAAAGCGGACAATATCATACTAATGGAAAGTTGACTTGGACTTGCAGAAGTCCAACAATACTTGTTGCGAATCCAAGAAAGATTTAACCAAAACGTCAAGAAATGAAAGAGAAAAGTAAAAGAAAGTTCTTCGAAGCAAATACCCTTTTGTCTAAAGTTCTTAATATTGATCTGATGATTAGGCATTACAACCTTAGACTCCTTTATATATGCCTCAAACCCGACACAATTTCTATTAGGTTTAGGAAACCTAATCCTAATTGTACCGTACCGCGGGCATGCGCCCCGCACCCCCTCTCCCAAAAACTAACCCTAGCCGCCTTTGACATATTAGCAATATATCTATTTTAAGTCACTAGAAATAACAAACTCCACCTTGACGAAAAATATCTTTATCCGCGACCCTTTGCTCGTTTCTGGGGTAGGCCTTCATCTTTCTCTAGCACTGGAAGACACGGAGCAAATTCAAGCAATGTCTGAACTTCTCTGTGGTGACTGGCTTGGTTAACATATCAGCATCATTCTCTGACGTGTGCACCTTCTCCAATATGATCTCACGTGAAGCTACCAACTCCCTGATCTTGTGAAACCTTATTTGAATATGCTTCGTCCTAGCATGATACACTTGATTCTTAGCCAAGTATATTGCACTCTAGCTATCACAGTGTAGGTGAACTCCACCTTACTCAACACCCAATTTCATCTTGCAACTCTTCAAACCATCCAAAAGATCCCTCTTGTGGAGTTCAACTAAGCCATGCTCTCCTATATGTCCCAACCTCATATGCCATAGAGTTGTGCTATCAGATTCAGTCACTGCGGCTGCAGCTCCACCTACAGCCATGTTTCCGAGTAAGAGATAAACGTTCCCTGCTGTGATCTCACCCTTCATCACCATCATATCTCCTTTGCGTACATTCACACAATTTTCGTCATTCGTTTCATAGCTGAAACCGTTCTTGTGGAGTGTACCTAGAGATATCAGATTCTTCTTCACTGCTGGAAGATGCTTTACATCAGTTAATGTCCTGATGACTCCATCATGCATCTGAAAACTGATCTGACCAACACCGACAATGCTGCAGCTCCTGTGTGATTACCTGTCGTCACTGCAAGCATATCGAACTCAACTGTTACTGTATCTTCTTGTTGAACCACGTTTGCAGTATTAGATGTTTCCCCAGATCCGTTCTGCTTGTTATTCATCGGACAATCTCTCTTATAATGCCCTGGTTTCTGGCACTTATAACAGATTGTCTTCTTCTTCTTGCTATCTCCTTGCTTTCCTTTGTTTCTCTGCCCTCCATTACCCTGGTTGAAACTCACATACAACCCATCGCCCTGAGAGTTACCACCACCGTGCTGTTGGTATCGATTATGATGTCCAAGCAGCGAATCAGTGGCTGACTGCAAAGTGATTGTTTCCTTATTCGCCAACAATGCAGTCACCAACGTCTCATACTCCGAAGTCATAGAACACAACAGCATCATAGCTTTATCTTTGTCTTCAACCGTCACATCCACACGCCCCAGATCTGTAGTGATCTGATTGAACTGATTAACATGCTGAATCAGATTAGATCCTTCAGACATCTTAAACAGATACAATCTCTGCTTCAAATACAGCTTGCTAGATGGTGATTTCGACATGTACATCTTTTCGAGCTTGTCCCAGATTTCTCTCGAGTAGACAAGATCGACCACCTGATGTACGACTTCGTCTCCAAGACAGGTACAAATTGTCGAACCCTCCTTCTCCTACAGCTCTTCCCAATCATCCTGCGTGATTGAATCCGGCTTCTTCTCTAACAGCGCCTTCTTCATCCCGTTCTGATTCAGCATATCCTTCACCCGCGTCTACCAGAGACTAAAGTTTCCTGTTATATTAAATCGAGGAACCTCAAACTTTACGGAACTAGTTATCTGATAAAACATGGCGCTCTGATACCACTTGTTACGAATCCAAGAAGGATCTAACCAAATCGTCAAGAAAACGAAAGAGAAAAGAAAAAGAAAGTTCTTCGAAGCAAATACCCTTTTGTCTAGGGTTCTTAATATTGATTTGATGATTAAACATTACAACCTTAGACTTCTTTATATATGCCTCAAACCCGACAAAATTTCTATTAGGTTTAGGAAACCTAATCCTAATTGTACCGTACCGCGGGCCTACACCCCGCACCCCCAAAAAGTAATCCTAGCCGCCTTTGACATATTAACAATATATCTATTTTAAGTTAGTAGAAATAACAACTATAAAGCGCACACAATGGGAGAGTGGATGCTATAGTGCAAAATTTAAGTTGGAAGCAATTGTAACACGTTCTTTTTTCACTACTGGCAATTTTCTTTGATGTCTTATAAGATGAAAAACAAAAAAAAAAAAGAAGATTTTCTTGTTTCTTTTTGTGAAAAAAGCCAAACGTAAAAATCTATCTACTAAACTATTAAAAAAGATCCAATCTTAGAGGGTGTTTCCAAACACTATTCAAGTTAATCTAAAAATAAATAACTGTATCTTTGTATCCAAACATACCTTTACACATTTTTCTTTTTCCTCTTCATCATTTATTTCCTTATCTAATATTGCAATATTAATATTATAAATTATGATTCTCCTATCACTTTTGTTAGATCTTATTTTCAAATTATTTCAAATTATTATATAATACATAGAATTAATAAAATTTTATATTTTTCTGCATATATTATGATTCAAAATTTTGAAAACGGATATATATTACTCAATTAAAGAAGAAAAAAGTTCAACGTCCCACATTGACAAAAATTTTCGGGTAATGGTTCAGAGTCATATAATAAAAAAGATAAAAATGATTTCAAATACGAATAAGCAGAAAACTTAATTTAAAAAAATTTATTTTAAAAAATTTATTTGGTATAATCAGGTTCTTTGGTTCAAATAATTTAAACATCCCACATTGACTAAAATTTTTGGGCAATGGTTCAAAGTCATATTATATAAAAGGGATCGGTTACATGACGAAAAGTTTCGGATGGATACGAGATATGACGGGTTTATGTTCCAAACATGATGGAAAAATTGATTTCATAATTTTATTAACAAACTGCAAATCCGTATTTTTCCAAGAAAAACGAATCTATAAATTTTCCGCAAAAAATGTATTCCATCATTTTGGCTATTGGAACAATTGAAATGGTAATTTGTTCTTAGGTTAAATGATATAAAGAGTACAATTGTTTTTTTAATAGTGGTAGTTTTGACCAAATGAAAGTGATAGTTATAACAATATGCTCATGAAAAGTGGTATTGATAAAAAAAAAATATATATATATATAATATACAGCACTAGCAAATTTCTATTATTATTTTTTTTTTAAATTTCATTATGTATTGATACAACTGAAAATAAAACTACATTGAAATAAAATAATTGGCTACCGTGGGTGTGACTCTAGAGAAGTGTAGTACTCCAGTTAAAAGACAATCGCACAACTCAAGAATTCTCTTTTGGTTGTTTCTGATTTTTTTTTAATTAACAATACAATTGTATATTTTCTGTATTAAATACATGTCTAATCCAAATTTTAGATTCAACTATTATATAGGTTGGAAGAGTGAACATCATGTGTATAATGGTTTAAAAATTTGTATTTTTTCGTATAATTTTATGTTACATTTTTTTTGTTTATTTACTGTTAATAAATATTTTTATATTTATATTTTATTTTTTGAATGGGATATACATGTATACAAAAAAAAACAAGTTAATATCCGTATTTACGGGTCAATATTTATATTTTATAAACGGAAAATTCTATAAAAAATCTTTAAAGTGGCACACACTTCTACATTAAATCTTCAATATATTACAGTTCCACTTTAAACCGTCAAAGTGAAAATTTTTCCAATTTAAACTTTCAAAGTGGCGTTTCATTTCGTTTTCCAGATTATTGGTGTTAATTTCTCTGTTAGCAGAGTTAACTTTTCGGGATCGGAAATATTAGTTCGAAACAAAACGCAACTTTGAAGAACTAAACTGGAAAAATTTTCAATTTAGCGGTTTAAACTGGAAGTGTAATACCTTGCAGGTTTAATGTAGAAGTTTGTGCTACTTTAGAAAATTTTTATGAGATTTTTCCGTTTATAAATAATAAATAAACAAAAAAACTACAAATTTTTATTTAAAAAATTGACCCGCGATGTGTGATATTTTAAAGGTTTTTTATGGAATTTTTCTGTTTATAAATAATAAATAAATAAAAAAAAATTATAAATTTTTATTAAAACAATTGACCCGCGGTGTACCGCGGGTTTAAATCTAGTATCATCTTCTTTCTGCAACAAGCGAATAAAATGAAGATGTTTATTATAAATGGTAAAACTAATTAAAGATGATAGACATCGTTAAATAGTTTTCATGATAATCTGCAAATGTGATCAATATGTTACAAACGTAGAGTATAAAATGTGAGTGCTCAGAGAGCGAACATGTTCCTATAGACGCACAGTTATTATTTTGTAGTTATCAATATATATATATATATATATATATAGTGAGACTATATAATCTAAACATACAAGATTTATATCACCCATATATGCTAGCTATATATGTTATTAAAAAGAGAAAAAGAAAAAAACATATACTAGCTACAAATATTCCGGGAGGGGAAAGGAAGGGGAATCTTGAATGAGTTTTTGTTGTCAACGATTTAAATCGATAGTTTTGAAGAATCCACATGTGTGAGTCCGCAAAGAGATTTAATGTTCATGTAAGTTGGATAGTTGAGCATCACACTCATCTTGAACACTCCCATTATTTCCTGCAAATTTAACATCAAAGCAGCAAATTCTATATAATGTTATAATCTATATAATAACATTTGTCACCTGCATTATATGGTAATAGTGATCTCTTCCTGGATTAGACGTTAAATGGAAAGGAGTATTCTTTTGTAAAAGTGAGAGATACTAAATAAATAAATAAAACTTGTTGATTTGAGATGAGACAATATAATTTTTTATTAATGTCATTTGAAAATTTTAAATTTAATTTCCTGTTACATTCAAAAAATGGGGAAAAAGTTTATGCTTTCATTCTTGACATAATATTCACAAAAAAAAAAAAAATTCCATCAAATTAAAAATTAAATGTGGAAAAAATGATAAAAATAATTTTTTAAATCAAAAATATATACAAAAATTATGTGCTTTTGATTACACTATATGAATTTTCTTAATGATTAGATAAAGAATTACACTTAATAAATACTACAAAACAAGATTCCATTTCCATCACCACAAACCATTTATAATGACCATATATTATGATAAATGAAACTAATAACTATGAGGTCAAAGAAAATGACAACTTCATCTATACAAAAATAAAAGATTACAGCAAATAGTAATTATAATTATGGTATCAGACTTGTATTATAGATAGATATTAAAAACTATATGATTTTAATATGTTTCATCCTTGTGTGAGATAGAGAAAGCATGGTTAGAGTGGAGCCTTTCATGAATTAAGAGCATCTCCAAGGGGATCTCAAGTAATTCAACTATGAATTTTTTAACATTCCAACCCAAACTCCAAAACTTTAAATTTTGAAGTATTAAATAGTGACATTCCAAATATATAATCACTATTAAAATCATCAAATTTGAAGTTTCATCTTTCTTATTTACATTTCAGTCACTAAAATTATAGTTCATATAAATAATCTTACTTATTTTCTTTCATTTATCATTTTAGTCGAGACAAAGTTATATTTAATAAATATTTCACATATAATTTCATTTGTTACATATAAATTTAAGTAATTTTTTAAAAATAAGAAAATGTTAATATATAACAAATATTACATAATATTAAATATAAAAAAACTATATAACAATAATATTTCCTATGTTCCTTATTAATCCTATTCCTAGAAAAAAAATTGTTTCAAAATTTTTTATTATTAGGTTTTATATGCATGTCTTATTAGTTATTGATGATGAATTGTAAACTTCAAGAAAATTAATGAATACTATTGGTTTAGAGTTATAGAAAATTTGTAATCACAAAAAATAATGCATTTATAATCAACTTTAAATATGTGTTCTTAATATGCCTGAAATTTCTAGATATCAACACTATAATAACACAAGTGTCTCTCCACAAGATGACACATCAGATTTTTTATGAATTGTGGAAGTGACACATCAATTAATGAAAAAACTTTTTAATCCAATAAAATTATTTGAATTGTACACATCACCTAAATAAAATAACCAATCAAATTAAAAAAAACTAATAAAAATCAGCATAAACAATAATAATAATAATAATAATAATAATAATAATAATAATAATAATAATAATAATAATAATAATAATAATAATAATAATAATAATAATAATAATAATAATAATAATAATAATAATAATAATGATGATGATAATAATAATGATAATAATAATAATGATGATGATAATAATAATGATGATAATAATAATAATAATAATAATAATAATAATAATAATAATAATAATAATAATAATAATAATAATAATAATAATAATAATAATAATAATAATAATAATAATAATAATAATAATAATAATAATAGAGAAATTTCCTCAAATAGCACCAAAACAAGTTTTTGTTCCAAAAATAGCTCACATTTTTATTTAGTACAAAAATAGCATTTTATGAAGTTGATAATTTAATTTTTTTGGTTTGGGTTAACTATATTAGAATTTAGGGTATAGTTTTTAGGGGGTAGGGGGTACAATTTAGGGTTTAGGGCTTAGGGTTTAGGGTTTTCTAAACCCTAAACCCTAAATCCTAAACCTTAAAAATATGAAGTTAGAATTACCCTTTAATAAAAATGCTAATTGTGTCTTAAATAAAAATATGAGCTAAAAATGTCACAAAAACTTCATTTTGTGCTATTTTTGAGAATTGCCCATAATAATAATAATAATAATAATAATAATAATAATAATAATAATAATAATAATAATAATAATAATAATAATAATAATAATAATAATAATAATAATAATAATAATAATAATAATAATAATAATAATAATAATAATAATAATAATAATAATAATAATAATAATAATAATAATAATAATAATAATAATAATAATAATAATAATAATAATAATAATAATAATAATAATAATAATAATAATAATAATAATAATAATAATAATAATAATAATAATAATAATAATAATAATAATAATAATAATAATAATAATAATAATAATAATAATAATAATAATAATAATAATAATAATAATAATAATAATAATAATAATAATAATAATAATAATAATAATAATAATAATAATAATAATAATAATAATAATAATAATAATAATAATAATAATAATAATAATAATAATAATAATAATAATAATATTTTGTGGAATATTTTGTTTGAAGTGGAAGTGGAATATTTTGTTAAGATGATCGTTTAGGTCAATTGAGGTTAGTCTGGATGAATCTGAGGCGGTAATATGAATATACCAAATATAAAACACCAAATTCATTAAAATGAATAAAAGATTTTCAAATTGATTACAATAATAAAATGAAATAAAACAAAAACAAAAAAAAAGAAAAACAAACCAAAACCAAAAAATAAAAATAAAAATAAAAATAATAAAATATCCGACGGCGTAGCGCGGTACAAACCTAGTATGATCAATAAGAAACAAATGGGGTATTACATTAAGAAAATGAAATACAAATAATGTAACAGAATAAAATAAAGTTACATAAACACGTAAACATTACACAAATAAAAATACTAAAACAATACTAATAATTAGGTAAATTTGATCATGAAGCTCCATGGTCATAAAAAAACAATTTCCTTAAAAATTTGATGAAATCGAAGATTGTCGTTCTTAATTCTTTTGTGTATGATTCTTGTTGGTTCTGATAGAAAAGAAAGAGGTACTGCATGATATAATAACCGCATGCATTATAATGCATAACATGATAATTGAGGATGAACGTGATTAACGCACCAATTAGAGATGCAAGATCAGCCCCAGAGGTAACAGTTAAAAACGGCAGTGAATAAAAATATCTGATTTCAACCATTTTGTAGCTCATAATCTACAGATAAAATATAAAGAAACTCATTTATCACTTCGAAATACATTGATTGATCATATATAGGAGAATTATGGAAATAGTTTTAGTGAGTAATTTGGTATTTTATTTGTACTTTTTTTAGTTATAAGTAGATTGTGTGATTAAATTTTAGAATTTATAATATTTTAAAAACATAAAAGTTTAACGAAAACATGTATATTAACCAAAAAAAGTCTTTTATTACAATTCCAAGGTATCACAAAGGTATCACAACAGCAAACAAACACCAAAAAACATTAACTATTTGAAAGATGATACCATATCATTTTTTTTTGTCGTCAGTGAGACCATATCATCTTCAAACTAATAATTTTAAAAGTTACTTATTACATATAGATTCAAAATTATTCTTATTAAAAACATTCGATACTAAGCTCTTTGTTACCTTTTTGAAGTTTTTTAAGCTTGGCAACTGCATTTTCTATATCCATCTTCTTCTCAACAGAAAACGAGGATGTCTTAATCATCATCTTCTTCACTACTGTCATTTGCATCACGAAACATGATGCTAGCAAAAATTCTTCTTTACTTGAACCGGTGAAATTGTACATCCATATAGTATCCACGCGAAACTTATCATTGGGAAACGGTATTTTCTCCAGCAATTTATTGTATGCTCCACTGTTAGAAGATTCGTCTTCTTCCCTGACAGGATTATTATTCTACACATAAAACAAGTTATCTTAATATATATTTCTATAAACGTGATTAAAAAGAACAATGATCAAAACAACCAATTAAAACTGAAGCATGAAATATGAATATACCTTGAAAAAGATTTCAAGTTCTATCATTTTTTCAGTCCACAAAACTAAGATTTTTCGTAGCACTTCAACTTCTTGTGGATTATTCAGGTCTACACTCACAGATAAAGATGCAGGTGCACTTATTTTTTCAAGAGGCCCCATCACCAGCCCATTGCTTTCATTCACCTTAGATTTAAATATAAAATCAACAAGCATGTCAAACTAAATATTACTATGATTAGTTCTTTTTATATATATAAGTGTAATCGATTGTACCTGATCGGGACATGAGATGTTGAGGCTGGTATGAGAAAATAGTTTTCCTGCAACCCAATAGTTTCTACGAAATGGGAGTCTAGGAATTGTGAGAATGACGTTATCACTCTCGCATAAGATAGATTCTATATAGAAGGTATCTAGACGAGCAGCACACACTTCAATGCCATCAATTTGGTTGCATGACATGAGCAGAATCCTTAATTTTGTGTGATCAATCTTCAAATAACCATTTGGGTTGAAAAAAAATATTTGTAGGATAAGAACCTCGAGAGAGGGGCAGGATGAGATGACTTTGTTGAAGACACCAACTTCGGCAAAGATGTGAAAGAGTTTAAGGATCTTGATATTCCTACAATTGATAAAGGCTTGTGCATCCTGTAATATGTATTGAAATAGTGAAAGTGAGTTGAGATCTGGATGGGAGAATTTCTTTGGCGACAACTTAAGCACATTGGCTTCAATTGTTGGTTCGAGGCGGCCATTAAAGTTTGCAAGTATTAGATTCTTGGTGTGTTTCACTGTAGTCAGTGATTGGATCCACGAATCAAGCAGTCCATCTTCCAACTGGTAAGAGTAATGAAATATTATACAAGTCTCTAAATAGCCAGTGTGGTTGTTTATCACCTGAAAATGTGAAATAACCGATTAAGAAAAAAGACTATATGGAAAATAATTACGAAAACTCTCCAGAGATATGGAATATATGCTTGCAATTAAAACTTATTTCTTTTTATATCTTATATATGTCAAATATTTTGGAGGATAATTTTTTTATATGTAATAACGTTTCGCGCAAAATAGCAATATGTATAAGAACCATTAAATCAATTTATTCAAAGAAAAAAATAAATCTATCTTTCATAAATGTGTGAATCATTTTTCCAAATATGCATTAATTTAGGTCCAAAAAATCTTTGAATAACTAGCACACATAAATGTTAAAAAAAGTGTTAGTAAAAGAATTTTTTTTTTTTTTTTAAACCACTGAGTTATCCATAGTTTGATACATAAAAATGTCTAAGATTTCACATTTATTGAAGTTATGTAAACGTAGATCTATTCGTTTTTCAATTTTTGATCCAAATTTTTAATATCAAAATCAAAAAATGATTGAAAACTGTAAGATATTATATTGAGAAAAAAAATGAAAAGAACCTTAGTTATCAGTCTAGCAGCACGATCTAATAGCTGTGGCAGAACAATCCCATTAATAGTGATGACTTTTCGCATGTCAAAGAAAATAATAGATATCTCCTTCCATATATCTCTCCATCGTTCGGACAAAACACTTGTCCTAATGGCTTCTTCGGTAGACAATTTCGATAAAATCTTAAGCAATAGATCATTCGACAGTTTGCTTATTCGATCAGCACTCTCGATTGCATGGACCATAATTATTTTGCTCTTGAATTGGCACTTGAGAGAATTGGGGTTAGAATTTATGCTGAAATTTTATTTAACTATAGTTATTGTTTTGATATTCTCATAAAGAGTCGTGAAGTCAAATATATAGACATTTCGGTATTAGAACAATTGGAAAGAAAATAAAATTAAATGTATTTCTTCTTTATTCTAACTAATTAATTAACATGCCATACATAGAATTAAAATTTATATATAATATCAATATTAACTATAATTCCACATATATAATACTCCCTCCGTTTCATATTAGTTGTCGTTATAGGTTGTTTTACGTAGATTAAGAAAATAATTGATTTTTTTTGTTTTACCCTTAATTAATTTATATTTGATTTTATTTTATTGGTCAAAACATTAATATAATAGGGATAAATTTGGAAATTTTACCAAACATCTGCATTGAAAACATAAAACGACAACTAATTTGAAACAAAAATTAACTCCTAAAATGATAACTAATTTGAAACGGAGGGAGTATAATTCAACATATTGTAAGGTAATTATCAATATTATATTTATTTTATATCTGATACTTTATAGAAACTGAATTCCACATGTGGTATGGTAATTAATCATCTAGTTGAAGTAAACAAGGAATGCATTTAATTATTATATATATATTACCAATTTACCAATGTAAATAAACTATCAATATTATAATTTAGAAACAAATCTAATATTGATAATATATATATATATATCCAACGGATAAAATTTGTGTAGTTATTAATGTAAATATATTGGAGCGAATGTTTCCCATGCTACGGAGGACATATGGTTAAGATTAGGAGCGGTGGTGTTAGATAATGTTATAAGGGCAAAAGATCGATCGAGTATCTTGGGGAGAGTGTCCCGATGGGAGTTTTACTTTTACATCAGCATATACGCTGTGAACGAAGGATAGTTCTCTGCAGCCTTATATGGAGAAATTTTGGTCTCGAGTGTGGAATGCAGGGGTACCAGAGAGAGTAAATATTTTCTTGTGGTCATTAGGGAACCAACCCATTATGTCAAGTATACAAGGGCGGAGAAGAGACGATTATTCATATTTTAAGAGATTGTCCGGCTATGGCGGGACTGTGACAGCGCATTGTACCAGCTAGAAAGAGACAATAATTTTTGGAAAATGTCCTTACTAGAATGGATTTATGACAATTTTAGTGGTGAAAGGACAGAGAGCTTCCCATGGTCTACGATGTTTGGTATGGCGATATGGTGGGGTGGAAACGGAGATGTGGGAATGTATTTGGGGTGAGTGGGAAGTGTCGAGATAGAGTTAAATTTATCAAGGACCTCGCTAAGGAGGTTGCGGAGGTGAATTTATCTCTACGAGATTCCACATGGGGAATCATGAGGGTGGAGCGAATGATAGCTTGGGTTCCTCTGCAGAATGGCTGGTTGAAAATGAATATCGATGGAGCCTCGCATGGAAACCCGAGAATGGCCACAGGCCCACAGCTGGTGGGGTGTTGCGAGACGAGACAGGGAGCTGGAGAGTAGGTTTTTCTTTGAATATCGGGGTTTGTTCAGCTCCATTGGCAGAGCTATGGGTAGTTTATTACGGCATGTACATAGCCTGGGAGACAAGAGTAGCTGGAGGTGGATTCGGAAGTGGTGGTTGGTTTTCTCAAAATAGAGATTAGTGATGCTCATCTGTTGTATTTCCTTGTACGACTGTGCCATGACTTCATATCAAGGGACTAAAATGTCTGGATTTTTCATGTGTATAAGGAGGCTAATCGTCTTGCAAATGGATTTAGCTAACTATGCTGTCTCCTTATAAAACTTAGGATTTCATTTATTTGATGTTGTTCCTAGTTGTGTTTATTTGGTTTTGTCGGAGAATGCTCGTGGAACTGCGATTCTACAGAGAGTTTGTGTTTAAGTTTTCTTTTTTGAATAAAATCCCTCCCTTACCAAAAAAAAGAATTGACCTTTCAACACATAATTTGACAGATAAATCTTCCAACTAAAAAAAAAAAGAAGAGAAATGATATTCTTTCTTGTTCACTACTTTCTAAGCTTTTGGTTATTCATAAGAGCGGTTACGTTTGCGGTTTCCTCCAAATTGACTATTATATTTGTTATTATTTAGCATTTCGTGTTTGGTTGTCATGACCCGGACTAGTTTCCTTTTGTATTAATAAGTGAATGAATAATTTACAAACCCTAAAGCACTTTGATATAAGCCTCACCTAAAAATAATAAGATTGAACTTTAACTTTTCATTAATCATTTTGAACAACAATAACTCCAAACGATATATCTTCGTCAGTTAAGTTGACTCCAACGATACTGTTATCAGACAAATCCAATGGTCCCCAGATCTGCGGATGCTCTCATCTTCCTCGACATGTCCACATTAATTGGCAAACTATAACTGTTCATCTAAATCTCGTACCCATGTGTATTACCCTTAAAGTTCACCTCAAACAAAGAAAGAATAAACTTTTAAATTTAAGAAGAAATCAAGCATGAAACAAACTTGTGCTTTAGTTTGCATAATAATTTCATTTAAAATACCAGAGTTACATATTTTTGTTTGGTAAGCAATGGAATTTGGTTTGTAGGAGATTGTAAGTTGTCATGGGATTATAACTTAAAAATATTTAATAATAACGTGAGATTTAAATCATTTTTAACTTTTTAATGTAAGATTCTAAAATTTTCTTATCAGGAATCCAAACAGTTTGATTATGAACTTCTAGTTGTAACCTAGTTGATGGCTGTTTCTACGTTATTTCTTAATTATTTTCTAGTATTTAGTTATAAGACCCATTATATATCTACAATATTTTCGCAAAGTATAAATTATGGTACACAGTTCGTACAATTCATTCATACTAGAGAAATTCCCTCGGACAGTACCAAATGATGTTTTTGTTCCATAATTAGCACACATTTTTATTTAGGACAAAATTAACACTTTATAAGGTTTATAATTTAATATTTTTTGTTTGTGTTAATTATATTAGTATTTAGAGTATAGTTTTTAGGGGGTAGAGGGTAAGATTTAGGGTTTAGGGCTTAGGATTTAGGAGTTTTTAAACCCTAAATCCTAAATCCTAAATCATAAAAATAAGAGGTTGGAATTATCCTTTAATGAAAATGTTATTTATGTCCTAAATGAAAATATGTGCTAATTATTAAACAAAAACTACATTTTTTGCTATTTTTGAGAACTGCCCTTCATACTATTGTATTTTTTTGTCAACCCAATTTTTTATATAAAAGAAAAACTTTTTTGAGTGGTTAACTAATCTTTGTTACTCCTACTAGCTAAGCAGTCTACTGCTTTCAACAGTTTTTCGCATCAATAACCTTATAAATATCTGGTGACACAGATTATATATAGAGAAATTCCCACAAATAGCACCAAAACACGTTTTTGTTCCACAAATAGCACACATTTTAATTTAGGACAAAAATAGCATTTTATAAAATTCATAATTTAATTTTTTTGGTTTGGGTTAACTATATTAGAATTTAGGGTTTAGTTTTTAGGGGGTAGGGGGTACAATTTAGGGTTTAGGGCTTAAGGTTTAGGGTTTTTTAAACCCTAAACCCTAAATCCTAAACCTTAAAAATGTGAGGTTAGGATTATCCTCTAATAAAAATGCTATTTGTGTCTTAAATGAAAATGTATGCTAAAAATGTCACAAAAACTTCATTTTGTGCTATTTTTGAGAATTGTCCATATAGAGGTGTGTCAAAATGGATAATGGGTAATGGTTTTGACCCAACCCATCTCAACCCATCAACCCTAATAGGTTAGAATTTTTGACCCTAATGGGTTAATGGGTCAAATGAGTTAATGGGTCAAATGGTTAAATTGGTTAAATGAGTTGGTTTGTAATGAGTTGATGAGTTACCCATTTAACCATTAATTTTAACCATTAATTTTAACCATTTATAACTATTTAACTAACATAACCAATTTTCAATCTAATTTAATTCAATTGAACCAAACTAATTTTAACAAATCAATTTTCCGCCAAAAATATAAATCAATAATTTTCCCGCAAAAAAAAAAGAAAATGTGAAATATTCCCGCCAAAAACAGATCCGTAATTTTTCTGCCAAAAATAGATCCGTAATTTTTCCGCAAAAACGGATCCGTAATTTTCCCACCAAAAACGGATCCGTCATTTTTCCGCCAAAAATGGATCCGTCATTTTTCCCGCCAAAAACGGATCCGTCATTTTCCTGCCAAAAACAGATCCGCAATTTTCCCGCCAAAAAAAAATCCATCAATTTTCCGCCAAAAATAGATCCGCAATTTTCCCGTCAAAAATGGATCCGTCATTTTCCCACCAAAAACGGATCCGCAATTTTCCCGCCAAAAATATAAATCAATAATTTTCCCGCCAAAAAAAAAATGTGAAATATTCCCGCCAAAAACGGATCCGTAATTTTTCCGCCAAAAATGGATCCGTAATTTTTTTCGCAAAAATGGATCCGTAATTTTCCCGCCAAAAATGGATCCGTCATTTTCCCACCAAAAATAGATCCACAGTTTTCCCGCCAAAAGTGGATACGCAATTTCCCCGCCAAAAATAGATCCATCATTTTTCCCGCCAAAATGGATCAGTCATTTTTCCCACCAAAATGGATCCGTAATTTTTCCGTCATAAACGGATCCGTAATTCCCCCCCCCCCAAAATGGATCCGCAATTTTTCCGCAAAAAAAGGATCCGTATTTTTTCCGCCAAAAATGGATCCGCAATTTTCCCGCCAAAATGGATCCGCAATTTTCTCGCCAAAATTGGATCCACAATTTTTCCGTCAAAAACGGATCCGTCATTTTCCCGCAAAAAATGGATCCGTAATTTTTCCATAAAAAACAGATCCACAATGATGATGATGATGATGATGATGATGATGATGATGATGATGATGATGATGATGATGATGATGATGATGATGATGATGATGATGATGATGATGATGGTGACAGTGATGGTGATGATGATGATGATGATGATGATGATGATGATGATGATGATGATGATGATGATGATGATGATGATGATGATGATGATGGTGACAGTGATGGTGATGATGATGGTGATGATGATAATGATGGTGATGGTGATGATGATGATGGTGATTTTTTATTAGTTAATTTATAATAATTAATTAATTAAATTAAATGATTTAAATAAAATTAATTAATTAAATAAAATAAAATTAAATAATTAATTTATTTGTTTATTTAAATGGGTTGACCCATTTAACCATTAACCCATCAAATTAAATGGATAATAGGTTGACCCAACCCATTTACTTAAATGAGTTGAGTCAACGCATTACCCATTTACCTCTAAACTCAATGGGTTAATGGGTTGGGTTAATCCAATCAAAGCATTTTGACACC
This sequence comes from Barbarea vulgaris, assembly GCA_963667165.1. Taxonomy (NCBI): domain Eukaryota; kingdom Viridiplantae; phylum Streptophyta; class Magnoliopsida; order Brassicales; family Brassicaceae; genus Barbarea; species Barbarea vulgaris. Next base: position 8,958,490 of record OY763894.1, on the reverse strand, counting down.
CCTACCCATATATATATATATAACTCTTTTATTTTATTCATGGACTATAGAAATAAATATGACTTCTAATTAATGGATTTTTTCCATAAGCAATGAACTTTTTTTTTAGGCAAATCTCTGCTAAACTTGGCAAACAAATATCAAATTCCACATTCAAATCCTTAAAGGCATTTCATAATTATCTTGCCAAATAGAGAGGTCAAACTTCTACAACTTTAGCTAGTCAAAGATATTAATAACTTGTACTCTATTCTTATCATCTCATTTGCCCAAAAGCACATCTATAAAATCATACTCCATTACACAATACATACCAATTCGTATCTAACAAATCCAAAAAATCAACTAAAATCATGGAAACCGGTTTAAACATGCATCTTAAAGCTGTCATTCTACCTCAGCCTAGTCGTGGTTAGATCATCTGCTCAGGCTCCTAAGCCGTGGGATCCATCTTTGGGGATGCGTCCAGGAACATGTGACCATTACGAATGCCCCAATTATAAATTGGTAGAGGCTGGATATGCCTATGAGATCCGCATGTATGACTCTGCGGTCTTTATGTCCACTGGTCCTATCCCCGTTCCATCTATGACTCAAGCCACCAAAACCGGTTTCCAACGGTAACTTACATTTTTTTTTTTTTTGATAACTCGGGTGATCTGGTTCAAGGACACCATAAGTTCTGAGTCAGGTCGCGCCAACATTTACTCCTTACCTGATTTTCAGGTCAACAGACCATGAGATCCGACTAATCTCGGGGCCCGGAGAGGCCATATGAATGCTCCGGTGGCTAAGTAGAAATAAATAGAGAGTTTCGCGCTTGAGGTGAATCGATCTCTGCCCTAAACCAACAGAGCAACTCCTCCTCAAATGGGAACGCATCCCCAAGTGGTGTTCCTCTTAGGGTTCTCATTTGAGGAGGAGTTGTCCTGTTGGTCCAGGGCTAGAGTTCAATTCTTCTCAAGCGCGAAGAATTTGCTCTTGCTCAAATTATATATCATAAACCAATTCTTCTCAAGCGCGAATCTCAATTCACCGTTCCAGACCAGGGCTAGGGTTAATGAGATCTTGGTTCCGTTTAACATGTAATGATGTTACGCCCTCACAATTTGATTGTTACCACTTTACCTAACAATCGAATTAGAAGAGGTGGTTTAGAACCGACAATGTAATTAACAGCTTCTGGTTAAACCGGTTTTCTAAATATTCTGGTTAATATTATATGTGATGTGACTATTGTCATATTTATGATTTATCATTTTCTGGCTAACAAAAATATTTTCAAAGACCAAAGGTGAGAAAAAAAAATACCGTAACCAAAAAATATGAACAAAACCAAACAGAAAATATTAAATTGAAAATCTACAAATCGTTTGGTTTTATTATTTTAAAACTATAAAGCTTAAATAAAAATTGAACTATACTCAAACCAAACCAAATTGAATAAACGGAAATTATGATGAAATGTTAAAATCATATCACATATGTATATGTATGTATATTAGTATATAGGAAAAATTCCATAAAAATACACAACTATTTATCGATTTCCATAAAAATACATGAATTTTGTGAGTACCCAAGAAGATACATGTATTAATTCTTTCTTCCATTATAATACACAAAATTTTAAATTGAATCCAGTTAACGTAAAATATATTTTTTAACATTTTAATTGTTTTAACAAAAATAATATTTAAATAATAAGTTATTTTATCAAACTCAAAAATAATTCCTAAAATCTTTAAAAAGTCTGTGAAATTCCATAAATTAAAATACTAAATCATCAAATTCAAAAAAAAATCAAAATATTTCATTAAATTATTTAAATCTTTAAATAATTCTAAATTTTAACATTTATATTACAGATACAAAATATTTTAATATAGTATACATTTTACGAAAATTTTAATTCAGTAAATATTCGAGTACTTTAAAATTGTGCATTACCATATATAAGGTAAATAACATATATCAAATTTTCAAAATAGTATATTTATATATCTTATATTATTTACATCAGAATAAGAGGAGGAGAATCTTCCGTTCTAGACTTCTATATCCAACATTTTCGGGAATATTTTCCGTGTCTGCCTTCCTTCATGAGACTTGCAAGATGTTCAACCAGCAAAACCGTAGAGGAAAAACAAAAATTGAAAGTACCTTGAATCTCTTCTGAACAATTGTGAGAATGTTTGGTGCTTCATGTAGGCTCAATTGTTTCCTTGCTCGAATATAACCAGCACACCTTGTTAAGGTATCAAAGCCGTTTACACAGTTAAGATTTGGTATATGGAAAGCAAAATAGAGAATTCTTGACCGTAAGCATCCAAAGTATGGTGTGACTAAGTGGATTAAGCTTGTGAGAGCAACGATAGCGCTACACAACTTTATACATGATTCAAATCGAGAAGATAACGATTTTGTAGAGTGGCAGGGACAGAAGAGTATCATGTGCATGCTGATGAAGAAGAAGCTGATGACAGTAGCGATGATGATGATGATCATTGTGGACATACTCCTTATGAGCCAACCGGTGATAGAGCTATGGAAGGTTTACGTGACTTTAATATTTGGTTGTAACTTTTGTTTTAAATTTTTCATTTTGTTTAGTTGATAACGTTTTGTTTCACTTTGGTTCATGATTTTAGTTTAACGATTATAATATTTTTTAAATCCAATCTTCTATAGTTTTGTCTTGATTACTAATATTTATATTTTTTTATTTAATTTTAAAAAACTTTCGTAATGAGTAAGATATTCATATTAATTCATTTATATCTCATAAATTGATAAATTATAACAAATAGTCACAGCGACAAGTCTCAGCGACATGTAATCGCAGTCTCGAGCCGCTGTTACAGATCGCGGGTCACAGCGACAGATAAACGAATAGGCCCTACATAACCAAATGAGAATAGACAATGAGTGAATATGGGGATTTAAAGTATCTAACATGCTATTTCTGTAAATATTATCTCTATCAAGATCTTCTGGTGTAGTAAATTGAGTCAAGGCATCTTGAAGCGATTCTACCCAACCGCTTATCTCTAAACTGAGATCCATTATATTCTCGTACCTTTCTGATTTGTGACCGCTCCTTAAGCATTGTAAAGTACAACAACAATAGTGAGAGAAAAAAAGAAGCTAAAATAATTTCAAAAGTAGAGATCTTTGAGTGGGAAGTGCCTTTAGTCAAGTGGTTAACGGTCAATCTCTGTTTATAAAATAATTGCAAAACATGGTCCAATTTTTAAAATGGTAATTATATAGACCCTAGTTTGACCCCAAACAAAAAACAAAAACAAAATCAATATGGCATAGGGCTCTATGGTACATAAGCCTTGAGTTACAAATGAAATCGAAAGAGTCTCGCTGGCTCCAAAAGAAGAAAATGTGAAAAATCAAAATAAGACAATTCATCTTTTTTTGGTAAGTCTTTAAGTCTTCAAGAGTTCAAGTCTTCAAGATACTCTAGTTCATCAAAAAAAAAAAAAAAAAATTGGGTCATTTGTAGTCTTCAAGTGTTGAAATGATGGTGAAGCGGACCATATAAAAAAAAAATACCGATTGTATTACCAAAATCTTGTTATTGTGAATATCTAGATGTCATTCCATTGATCACATAAAGGATATATATATACATCATATGAGTATCTACGGATATCTTATCGTATCGTATAAGATATTTACAATATTCGATGATATCGTATCTTAACACTCCCCCACAGTCGAAGTGGGAGGTTCTTGGACGCTCAGGCTGGAGCGAAAGTCGGTAAACAATGGAGAAGGCAGACCCTTTGTGAAGATATCAGCATATTGCAGTGCCGATGGAACATGTAGAACTCTAACTTGACCAAGAGACACTCTTTCCCGGACAAAATGAATGTCGATCTCGACATGCTTTGTGCGCTGATGTTTAACCGGATTGGACGCAAGATACACAGCGGAGATGTTATCACAATACACCAATATTGCTTTAGAAAGGGGGCATCCAAGTTCAAATAGCAAGTTACGGAGCCATATCGTTTTGGCAACAGCATTGGCGACGCCATGATATTCAGCTTCGGCACTTGAACGAGAAACTGTGTGTTGGTGTTTTGAGGACCAAGAAATAAGGCTGTCACCAAGGAAAACACAATATCCCGAAGTTGATCGTCATGTGTTCGGGCAACTGGCCCAATCTGCATCCGAGTATGCGACAAGATCGGTGATAGGTGATTTTCGAAGTTGTAAGCCGTGAGTAATGGTGCCTTTAACATACCGCAGAATCCGTTTAAGTTCATGAAAATGATGTTCGCGAGGGTCATACATGAAGAAGCAAACTTGCTGGACCGCAAAGGAGATATCCGGTCGTGTGAAAGTGAGATACTTTAACGCACCAGCTAAGCTTCGATAAAGGGAGGGGTCTTGAACTGGTGAGCTGTTCTCGGCGTGAAGCTTTGCTTTGGTGTCGACGGGAGTGAGGCTGGGGTTACAGTTGGTCATAGATGCTCGATGAAGGATGTCCGCGGCATAATTATGTTGACTTAAGAAGAGACCAGCATCGTTGTAAGTGAACGCGATGCCGAGAAAATAGTGCAATCTGCCAAGATCCGAGAGTTCAAGGTCTTTGCCGAGTTCGGAAACAATATGGTCGAGTAGCTCGGGTGTTGAGGCGGTGAGGCCGATATCGTCAACATAGAGCAATAGGTAGGAGATATCGGATCCACGGCGGAGAAAAAAGAAAGAAGGATCCGACATGCTTTGAGTGAAGCCGATGCGGCGTGCAACCGTAGCAAAGCGAGTGTACCATGCACGAGGCGCCTGCTTGAGACCGTACAATGAGCGTCGGAGAAGGCAGACATGGTTCGGTTTAGTCTTATCAACGAACCCCGGTGGCTGATGCATGTAGACCGTCTCTTGGAGATCACCATGAAGAAACGCATTCTTGACATCACGTTGATGAACGGGCCAAGATTTGGATAGCGCAACATGTAAAACAGCTCGTATTGTTGTTGTTTTGACTACTGGGCTGAAAGTCTCATAACAATCGATGCCAAGTTGCTGTGATTTCCCATTAGCCACTAAGCGCGCCTTGTAGCGAGAGAGCTTTCCATCTGCACCAAACTTATGACGAAAAAGCCACATAGAACGCACAATGTTAGTATTCGGAGGCCGAGGAACTAAGTCCCACGTTCCGCTTTTAATAAGAGCACCATGTTCATCCCCCATAGCTTCGTTCCAGTAACGGTCCTTTGCTGCCTGCACATGAGAAAGAGGAAGTATAGAAATGATATCGGTGTGAAGGCACAAAGGGACACATGGTTTAGTGATCCCATTTTGGCTCCTAGTTGTCATAGGATGTTGGCGAGGAGGCGCCGGATCAGGCGGCGGAGGAATTCCGGCAGGAGGAGCTGGAGGAGGTGAAGTTGGTGGAAAAAGCGGTGGAGGTGGCATAGCCGGAATAGTTGGTGGTGGTGTAGTGCTAGACAAAGATGGCATGTGAGAGAAATGAAATGAGTTTTCGATGAATGTAGCATGCCGGGAGATGATTATTTTCCTGGTGGTAGGTCGAGGCACCGGTATCCGCGGTGATTAGTTGGATACCCCAAGAACACACATGCTGTAGACCTAGGAGCAAGCTTATGAGGAGAAACTGACTAAGTGTTAGGGTAACATAAGCAACCAAAGACCAAAGATGAGAATAAGATACCGGTTGATTAAAGAGGCGAGTGAAGGGGATATCATTTTGAATTGATGAAGAAGGAAGGAGATTGAGAGTGTACACAGCAGTGTAGAGAGCTTCGACCCAAAATGAAAACTGTAGGTGAGATTGAACAAGAAGCGTGCGGACCAAGTTATTGATGGTACGTAGCATCCGTTCAGCTCGACCGTTTTGTTGGGACGTGTGTGGACACGAAAGACGAAGCTCGGTGCAGGTGGCAGCTAGATGATCGAGGGAAGCTCGGTTTGTGAATTCACCACCGTTGTCACACTGAAATGCATGAATGGTGGTGTTGAATTGGGTGCAGACATAGGCGGAGAAATGAAGAAATTTGCCTAAAGTGTCGCTTTTTCTGTGAAGTGGATAAATCCAGACATAGTGAGTATAATGATCAAGAAATAAGAGATAATACTTGAAACCACTATTTCTTAAAACAGGAGAGGTCCAAATATCAGAATGAATAATCTGAAAAGGTGCGGTGACAACAGAAGAAGATGAATAAAAAGGAAGTCTAACGTGTTTACCCAATTGGCACGCATGACACAAAGTCGTCATATCGGCCTTATTAGAACAAGTGATACCCAAAGAATTAAAAGAACGAGGAATAGAGCCACCCGGATGTCCTAATCTGCGATGCCAAATAGAACTATCCACGGTGAGAGCAAGGGGAGGAGATGAAGGTGTCACGGCATAAAGAGGTCCAGAGCTGTCACATCGGAGGATTGTTCGTTTGCTCTGAATGTCTTTAACAGAAAACCCCAAAGGATCATATTCAACAGAACAAAGATTATCAGTG